>JALIZH010021501.1:0-50509 GCA_030522465.1 Rhipicephalus appendiculatus
ATTGAACATCTGTGCTGGGTACATGTCTACCAAAGGATCCTTCAAGGTAAATGATGAATAATGCTACTTTTCTGTCTGAATTGTTAACATGGTTTATATTTTGTTTATCACCCATTGTAGTGGCTTACTGGTTATGGCGTTCTAAGCTAAGCAAGAAATCTTGGTATAAAGGCTGAAAATTGAGTATCCTGGTACATTTCAAATCTTTTGAGAGGTGCATGATATGATTGGAGAAGCATTTTCTTTCCCCACCATGTATCTTTGCTAACATATTGAGTAAGCCATGATGTAGACTAAAATGTAAAAATGCTTGCGTACGGAGATGTGCACAGTAAAAAATTAGGTGCATCTTCCCAAAGGGAACCCTGATGGGATGCGAAGCAGCAGCGTTGCGCACGGGTGGCGTCACGGGTTGAACGGCGCTAACGCGGCAGGTGTTGCGGGCGAACGGACGAGGCGGCAGCTGCGGGCGCTGCGGCGAGCGGGCACGGCAGGCGAGGGAGAGAGTGACGTCAGCGCTCACTGCGAGGGGAGCGTGACGTCAACGCGCAGCTGCGGCGTGATCTACTTGGCACCGCTCCAACACCTGCGGCGAGGGAAGCGCATTGCGGCGCGTTCGTACGGACTTACGGAGGGACAGCGTTACACAGGCTAGTCAAAGAGCTGCTTCGCACGTAATAAACTCAAGTGGTGAAGTAGTACTAGAGCTTTCTATTATAGGGTACCTCATAATGAGATTCTGATTGTTCCCAATATTTTTAAATGTTTAGTTTAATGTTATGCATGTCTTGTATGCAGGCTGTTGAAAGGACAGCGCACTACATCGTCTTCGATGGACTGGGTGCTGACGATGCAGTGCACTCTTCATCACATCCCGAAAACTGCTGTTTCAGGTTCACGACCTCACTCAAAGGGTTGCAGCAGTGGTGGAAGCTCCTCGAAGGGTGCTGCAAATACCTTGTACATTTCTAGAACATTCCTCCGATGCGAAAGTTTCCATCTCAATCTATGTGACCTGCCTATTTATTTTCCCAAAACAAGCATCAGTTTGCCACAAGATTAACCGCGATACATGTAGAAAACTATAGAGATGCATAATGTTAACAGCATTGCATGGTGAAGTGTAGACAGCCTACCTGTATGCAACTTAAGAGGGCGATTCACAAATAGTGTGTCATGAATGCAGCAGAAGGTTGTCTGTTCATTAAGCCCTCTATTTACTACAAAATCTATTGAAAGTGCCTCTTCTTGGGCACTGGTATGACCCTGCTTTTTTAACAGTTCTAAGCCTGCTGCGCGAGCTATAATTCTTTACATGTGCAGCTGTGGCATTCATATCTATTTACAGTACATGTTTAATGTTTGTAGCACTCTTGAAACGTAGGTTACAATCTCAGGAGGATGTACAAAGTCAGTCATTAAGCTTTGCTCTGAAATGAGATTTACCCGGTCTATTTCATTATTGCACCTACCGTTTCCAAAATAATATCAGTTTACTTGCCACTTTTTGCTCACCGCACATTAATCACAGAGCTTCCAGAAATTTTTGACGATAGGTGTGGCCACAGCGAGACGTGAAAGCAGTGGTTTAATGAGAGAGCGGACTATAGACCAGTACTAGGCTTTGTTGCGCTTTAAATATGCACACTAGCTTTTACAACTGTTCTGCAACCATGAAAGCAACTTCTACTGGATAGGCCCATTGTATGCACTAATGCAAACACGTAGCCTGAAAACACATGATGTATAAAAACCACATGCGAGTTCCTTCTATGCAGAAACTCTTTGCAGTTCCAAAACCTCTACTGTCAAATTTGAACAAGCGTTCCCCTCCCACCCATAGTGGAAGATAATTGGACAAAATTTGGAGGGCGGCCTTTTCTCGGTCGCGAACCAAAATTCGAGATGGTGGCGGAAGAGCCTCTAAGAAAAATGCACACCTGTGCTCCTAATGAAATACTTTATTAAATACGCATGAATTTACTGTATTCCCTGAACAGGAGGGAATCCTCGCGTTAAATTTCATGTGTTATGACAAGGGGGACATGACATAACACATGACATGTGTAATGTCATGTGTTATGACAAGACGTGCGAACTGTGGCGTATCAATGTGTAGATTGGGATGTGATTGCAATGTGATTGCAATTGCTTCAGTATATTAGAGAAATAGGCATGCTGCACTGCACTACTGTTCTTGCTGTTTGCATGCTTCACTGCACTGTAATTGTGAGTTGCATTGAAGCATGTTAAAACCAGTTCTTCGTTTTAAAGTGCAAATAAAGGTTCTTTCGCTATATTTTGATACACATGCCTTGGTCGTTAGTGCTCCATGCCATGCAATTCGCATCCTATTTGATGTCTTCTTTGGCCGCAAATGCGATGCCGCTCTGCGCACTCGAAGAAGGTCTCTGAACAGCCTACAATTTGTCTGAATCCTGTACGAGCTCTGTGTTTAATAAAGCTTGATTTCATTTAGCACTATGGATAACTGTGTGAACGTCGTGCTTTTTGAGTGTGATTACTTTGTATACTTTTGTATGTAACCTCCCTGCTGTAATGCCCAATGGGGCGATGCAGGTATGCAATAAATAAATAAATAAATAAATAAATAAATAAATAAATAAATAAATAAATATGTGAGAACACATTTTGAGTCATGACTTCATATTCAGCTACGATTACATTGTGTATGTGAGGGCCATATATCCCGTGCGTCATATGCACCATAAAAACAGCGCTGGGGCGAGGATTTTCCCACTATGGCAGGAGCCACTATGATTAGTCTAGTGGCCATAAAAGGACTAAAGCCCTTTAGCTCTAAAGGGTCAGCTTTCTAGCGCTTCCATGGGAGCCAACTGGGAGAGGGGTACCGCTCAATTTATGGAATTTTTCGCATGGGCGTTGGGGCGTAATTGTGCATAAACACCCCTACACCCTTTTTGGCATATGGGTGTAATCTTGCTATTACACACCCGTGGGTGTGAACAAGAATGTTCACACCCATGGGTGAAAATTTGGAAATACGCCCATTTTATAGGTGTAATCCTGCTTGTTACACCCATTTTGTGGGGTGTAGGGGTGTGAGTTATAGACACCATATTACACCCATATGGGTGTAATCTGGTTTACAGTGTAGTCAATAAAGTCGGTCAATGTTCACGTTTGTCTTTTATAGTAGTGATGTCATACAAGCCCGCTTTTCTGCAAGGTCATGCGCATATCAGAAGGTCTTCTGCACTTTTTTTTCAGTAAAAAAATTGTTCTTTTTTAATATATGCCCAAGTGTTGTGTTGTTTTTAATAGGAAATATGCACTGAAACTCAGCCGCAATGTGGCACTGTGGTGCGTCGGGCCAGGCGCCTTTTTTGAGGTTTTCACGCAGCAGACGACTCATGCTTGCCACTCTGTTTGCTGTGTTTGTGTTGTGTGGTGTTCCCCGGCCCTCCGTGTTCTCGAGTGTTGCATTATAGAATACTGCGGCGTCGGAAGTTTCCTCTACTACTGCGTGCTGTATGTACTTGTATAAGTGACCGGGCAGCAACACGTTGTTGCTACGTATTGATAATGGAACGAATGCAACCGGTCCTTTCGCTCTGCCGTGTTACTGCTGTAAAAGATGCAGCTCAGTGACTACGCAAAGTCGCTGCCTGACCCCATGCGCAACAAGTACATCATCAAAGTCGCAAAATGCGATGGCGAGACTCCTTGGCGCTATCCCACGACTACTTCATGAACGATGTTGGCAGTTATCCTAGTGTACACCGAGCGGACATCATCGCCTCTCTGGTTCATGGGACAAACTTCGTGACGCGGGAGAAATTAAAGAGCTACAAATCCTCGGAGGCTCATATTTTAGATGTGAAGCATCTTATGGCGAAGCTTAATCCGGTGGTGGTGTGCGGCGTGACCTCCCTTACTGCGCATGCGCAAACCCTTTCAAAAAAAAATAAAAATAAAAAAACCTCCTCTCCCCCTCTCTCTCCTCTAAGCATCCCTCCCCGCGGCATCCACACCCTCACTGCGCATGCGCCGCCCCTCCTCTCTCCCCTCCTATGCTCCCCCCCTCTCTCCCTCTAGGCATCCCTGCCCACGCTCCCCACTGCGCATGCGCGTCCCCCCTCTCTCACCTCTCCTACGCTCCCCACTCTCTCCTCTAGGCATCCCTGCCCACAGCGTCCACACCCCACTGCGCATGCGCGTCCCCCTCTCTCTCCTCTCCTACGCTCCCCCCCTCTCTCGCCACACGACGCAGACGCAGGCAGCGTCTGCTAGCGAGTTTCTTGGTTGAAAAAACCGACTGCTCGCGCTGCACAACCGTTCACTGTCCATCCCGTATATATGGCAATGGATCTTGACCTCCAATGTGGTGCCGGTGGGAGATTTCTCCTGTGCGTTGTTAAACAATAAAAATTCGCAGCGTGCGCGTTAACTAAAAGCGCACTGCGGATCTCTGTGTCCAGTCGGAGTCTTCTGTCTCTCATTGCCCATTAGCAGCGATTGGCATGTTCCAGCAGGAAACACCGGTCCATCACTGCGTGCTTTGCGCCTCGTCAGTTTTCTCTCCTGCGCAACGCTGCGATAGCGCCAGCGTCAACGCCACCGCCAGTGTAAGCGTTAGCGCCCGCTGCTTCACATCTACACATGGTTCCCTTTAGCGGGGAGAGGGTGTAATATTTTTGTCACCAGCGGTCTCCTGAAGCAACCACGGGTGAAGTTCTTCATCGTCGTCGTTGCAAAGGTTGCGAAGGTAGGCTGTACATAATGTACCGCATGTCAGCGACTTGGCGGTTTTTTCTAGCTATCCGTAAAGTTAGAGATAGGGTAAGTAATCAATCGCAGATGTAGCGCCCAGCCCATCGCATTTTCTTGTCACTATTCACTAGATCGGTTGCCAAGTTGCCGATAAGTTCCTCGTGTTTTAAATGCGAATGCATTTCATAGTCGGGCTATGTCAGGCATCCGGCGTTGGCGTTGTGCGGCGTTGTCCGCGGAGGAGGAGGAGGAGGATAGGTTGAGGAGGTGTGCGCGCCAGCAGGTGTTAGATGTGAAGCATCATATGGCGAAGCTTAATCCGGTGGTGGTGGTGTGCGGCGTGACCACCCTTACTGCGCATGCGCAAACCCTTTAAAAAAATTAAAATAAAAAACCTCCTGTCTCCCTCTCTCTCCTCTAGGCATCCCTCCCCGCGGCAACCACACCCTCACTGCGCATGCGCCTCCCCTCCTCTCTCCCCTGCTACGCTCCTCCCTCTCTGCTCTAGGTATCCCTGCCCGCGCCGTCCACACTCCCACTGCGCATGCGTGCGCGTTAACTAAAAGCGGACTGCGGGTCTCTGTGTCCAGTCGGAGTCTTCTGTCTCTCATTGCCCATTAGCAGCGATTGACATGTTCCAGTAGGAAACACCGCTCCATCGCTGCGTTCTTTACGCATCCCCAGTTTTAAATGCGAATGCATTTCTTAGTCGGGCTATGTCAGGCATCCGGCGTTGGCGTTGACCGCGGTGGCCTCGGCAGGTGTTATAGTGAGTGGAGAGGAGGAGCGCGCTCT
The DNA here is from genome assembly GCA_030522465.1 of Rhipicephalus appendiculatus. Taxonomy (NCBI): domain Eukaryota; kingdom Metazoa; phylum Arthropoda; class Arachnida; order Ixodida; family Ixodidae; genus Rhipicephalus; species Rhipicephalus appendiculatus. Next base: position 5,551 of record JALIZH010021501.1, read on the forward strand.
GGTGCGTGAGGGCGCTCGCATCGCGGGAGGTATGACAAAAAATTTTTTAAAAATAAAAAAAGAAAAAAAAAAGAACAAAAGAAAATTAAGAAAAAAATTTTAAAAAAAATAAAGAGGAAAAAACAGAAAAAAAAGAAAAAAAAAACAGGCGCTGCGACGTGCTCCCGACCAGGCTGCAGAAATTAGGCGCCTTTTCCTTCTTCGAACCACGACCACCATATATAAATGGAGGAAGCGCGCGCGAAATGCATTCGCATTTCCTCACGATTCCCTTCGGGGAGGTGGGGGGCATTTTTTTTGCGCCTCATGTCGTCCTCGTACTATCTAGTCGCGTAAACTAAACACTGATCTTACCGTCGCTGTGCAGGTCCCCCCATTCACAGGCATTCAAGGAAAAGCCGCTGCTGCCGTGGCGACTTATTAAAGGGGTACTGACGCGAAAATTTTCAGTTTCTTTTTGTTTTTTGCGTCAAATGAAAGCCCAGGCCCTCAAGCCCACGGAGACGTTCTGTGCGAGCACTGCACGTGCATAACTGACCTCAGTGTAGCATGCTCACACGTTGGAGCAGCGCGTCTCGCAAACTCGGTAATAGGATGCCGATTCGTCCAGGTCTTCGCGACGAATTCTGCTCGGCCATAGAGAGAGAGAGAGAAAACTTTATTAAAAAAGAAAAATCAGTCAATCCCGTCAGGCATTGCCCATCGTCCCTAGCCGTCGGCCGGAATCCTTTGAGACACGGCAGCAGCAAGGGCTTGACTGATGATGTCCTGTTGGACGTTGGGGTCTGGGCTGCGGATCAGGGCCTCCCAGGAATTGAGTGTGTGTGTACAATCGTTCTGACTCGGGCATGTCCACACAATGTGGACCAAATTTGATATTTTATCACAAAATTTGCATGGGGATCGGAAAACTTCTGGGTGCCACTTGCTGTAAAGTACGGGGTTTGGAAAAACCCCCCCGTCTATAACTTTCGCCACATAACCTCCTCTTTCTTACTGAGTGATCTGTCCGCACCCGGGTATACTTGCCGATTCAACCTGTAGTGTACTACGATTTCATGGTATGCGTGCATATCCTCACTTCTTTTTGCAAGTTCAGTAACTGTGGAGGTTCCGGGGGTCGACCGGTAAGTGAGACCTCGGGCGGCCAAATGAGCCTCCTCGTTCCCTCTAAGTCCCTGGTGAGCTGGTGCCTAGATGAGCAGAATCATCTCTCTGGGTCCTCCTACCGTGCTTAATATACGGACGGCAGTCTCCGTCGCCCTTCCCGATTCATAATTCCTCACAGCGTTTTTTGAGTCGCTGATAACCACCCTGACCCCCCTTTTGACTGATGGCCAAGGCTATGGCCAGTTCCTCGGCCTCCACAGTCTCGATACCGCTGACTGGGCAGCACGCCATCAGGGCTCCGTCTTCCCTGACCGCCACTGCCATGTGTGCCGCTTTGCTCTCATATTCCGCAGCGTCTGTATACAGGACGTCCTATCGACCGGTGTACCTGGTTTAGAGCTCTGCGCCTTGACGACTGCTCCGTTGTCTTCGCACACTGTCGTAGTTTGACTTTCGACACCACATAGAAGCCTGCCCGTTGAAAATTTTCGTCGCTGAGCTTGTTTTTGTCCGGTTGGAGCAACCGTAAACCGCCCTGTTGATCGTTGATTTGATGTAACTCGACGAGCAACAAGGTGTTGGTGTTACCTGGGCACTTTTACAAGTCTATGCAGCACGCAGTAGTAGAGGGCACTTCCAATGCTGCAGTAATGTAAATGCAACACACGAGGACACGGAAGGCCTGGGAACACCACACAACACCCATCACATAAACACAGCAAACACTGGCAAGCATGGGCCGTCTGCTTCGTGAAAACCTTAGAAATGGCGCCTGGCTCGGCGCACCGCAGCGCCGCATTGCGCCTGAGTTTCAGTGTGTGATGGATAAGTGCGCGAGTGGCGTGTGTGTTGTCGCATCGAGGACATGACGAGATAGGATGGAGTAGACACCTAGAAGCGCCGAGACAGAACCTGTGCAAGGGTAAAAATGGCGATGCGATTTTGGCACGTGAACCGGAGAAAAGAAGAGAAATGTCGAAGTTGGCGCGAGAGGCGGGCGCGTGAGGAGCCAGGGAGTTGCCACGGTGGCGTACCATCGAGGTGGAGGACGGGGGGAGCTTCTCGGCCAGCAGCACGGCCGGGTGTAGTCCCGAGTGCCTGGCTGAGGTCAAGAGTCGGAGTGGACTGCTTCGCTTGGCCTCAAGTCTCCAAATCAAGTCCATGGATCGCTCAAGGGAAGCTGCCGCGTCCACCAGCAACACCGTCGGGTGTAGGCCCGAGTGTTGCCCTGCCTTTGCGAGGGCCACGAGGCGGCTTCACCTGGCCTCATCGCTCAACATCCTCCTTTTCGGAAGCCGCAGAAGATCCCCGCTGTTAGCAACACCATCGGGCGTAGTCCCGAGTGTTCCTTCCTGGAGGCCACGGAAGACGGTTAGCCAGCGTCACGGTCGTGGTTTGCACCGAGTGCCTGGCAGAGGTCAAGGGTCGGAGCGGTCTGCTTCGCTTGGCTTCAAGTACCGACGTCCACTCCATGGAGCCCCCAGGAAGCTACAGCGTCTATTCGCAACACCGTCGGGTGTAGGCCCGAGTGTTGCTACGCGTGACCAGACCAACGAGTCGGAGCACCATGTTCTGCTTGACCTCGGGATCAGCTGTCCCCGTCATCGCTCGAGCCTATGGCCGCATCCATTCCTGCGCTGCACCTTACCTCGCCAAGCCACTGCGACATCTGCGTTCTCGTGCTGACGCTCCATCCACGGAGGCATATTCCCCATCAACTGTTCCTTTTCCCGGTGAGACTCTCTCGTGCTGAGACTAAGCATGTGTGTTACCTTTCGAGTTCTTTTTAATGTGTTGTAAAGCGTCGTGTTCCCGTATACCGTCCTCTGTTGTGCGTGTTATGTTCGTATGTTTCTCTATAAAGTGAAAAACAGAAAACAGCCTCGCCAGTTTTTCTTAAAACGTTGTTGTCACCGACGCAACGTGCTCCTTCTGTTTGTTTTATTCCTGAGAACCCCATCACACAGTGCATACTCCCTATACCACTGTTCTGTAAGTTCTTAACTTTGCTGGGAACTTTCGTGTTGTTCAGTGATCATGAACATGTGTATGTTAATCTCCTGTTGATCTGTTAATCTCCTCAAATTGTATCGCTCCACATTTGATGAAAATGTTGATTTTGGAAACGAGGACAATAAGACGAGGCCAAAGACATATTGTGTTCTGATCGCAATTCATTCATTTGTTTTCTGGCACATGCTGCATGGCTGCAGTGTTTACAGAATGCATGATTGCAAAATGCGTGGATTCAAACGCGCAAAGAACGCGAGGCGCAGCACGAGCGAGCGGATTCATTAAAAACAAGCGCCGCGCACCCTGCACGGGCAGCACGCGCGAGCGGCTTCATACAAATAAAAAAAAAGAAAAAAAGAAAAAGAAAAGCGCTCCGCGCAAACGACAAAAAAAAAAAACGCGCGCGAGAGAGCTAGGGGAGGAGGCGCGGCTGGTGTTAGTGTTGCCATGACGACGCCCACCGTGTGCGCCGCCATTGATGCAACTTGTAACTCTGAATCTCCCTCGCCGGGGTCGTAACTGAAGTGAATTTTGGCGCTGCCAGCGCTGACGTCATGAATTAAGGCGTCCTATGGGAGGTATACGGGGTAACCGACCCCTGGCTATATCACAGGCGGCCAATGAGGAGCGCCGTAACACAGTGGCATGCATAGAGTACTCTGCACAGTGGTGCCCGGACGTCTGCACGTGAGGAAAGAGCCACTCATGGCATGCACCAGGCAAAAAGGGCTCGCGCCGTCACTGCGGCGCCATCTAGCGGGGGTTCCCGGCGCTCGAGCCGCGTGGCGTCGGCATACACGCTAGCTGGGGCGAAAGGAGCCAAAGGGGAGGCCGCTGTCTATTCCCACAATTTCTTCTTCACTTACACAGCTCGGTTACATAGTTTGGTTACATGGTATACCACGTAACCATGGTATACCAGTAAAAAGGCAGGCACGTGTGACCAGCCGCTGCACTCTGCTCCAATCAAGTAAGCATCGGCGACTGCCACACCCTCGTCACGCGCTACACTTTTTATTTTGAGCCGATGATGTGCGTTAGGCCATATCACGCCGAAGGATGCAGTTTCGTTTTATAATCGGCGGTAGCGGATGAGCAGCACATGTTGTGTTGTCGCCGAAGTCGATGGCCACTTTTCGCCTTCGATGAGGCGTCGAAGGCTTTCGCCTTAATAATTACGCCACTTCTGGAGACATGCGATCGCGCATTGAAAAGTATATGGCTATAGAGGTCGAACAAAGGATTTCATCAATGTACAGTAGAGATGCCGCAACAAGTAAACATGTACGCAGTTTGTGCTAGCACAAAGCAGGACAATAGGCTTTCCTATATGTGCGAGACTAAACAAGAGAGCAGCCTTCTCCTCTCAATATCGAAAGAGCGCTGAATGGTGAAGGTGCAGGTTCAGGCCTCTCGCACTTGCTCAAACCCTCTAAGCAGCTGGCCTACTGTATTTACTCGTATTCTACCAGCAGTCGCTGGCCGTGGCTAATGCATGAGTGATGCGTAATGGAAGTTAGCGTTGGGTAAGTAACTGCTAAGATGGGGTAGTGGCCCTACACGTTGTTAAGGTTGTTTAAAGAAAAATGGCATTTGCGCGCTGACCATACTCAAGTAAAGAGTTCCTGACAAATTTTTATTTTGGGCTTACGAATATTCGGTTGGCGTAGCTGGGAATTGAGTGTTTGGCTTTGTGCTCGGGAGCGCAATGCCCGAGCTGGGACGTTACCGTGGATAGTTCAGCAGATTTCAATCAAGCAACAACATTATGGGGAACGGCATGGGGATCTCTTACAGTGCCGATATCTACAAACGCCAATTGCAGCGTAACAGGTGAACCATATATAAGTCGCCATAATGGTGCCCTCTTAGGAAGGACATAAGCAAGGACCATCCGCAAACTAACGCTGCAGTGAACGTAATCTGGCTGCGCTGAGAAAGCTTCAAGCTTTAAGCTTCAAGCTTCAAGCTTCAAGCTTTCGAGAGAAAGCTTCAAGCTTTCTCTCGATATACATCGCTCTAGTTATTATAAGAGTTACATGTTGCTTGTGAGCCGCCTTTTCAGAGTGCTGCGGAATGCTATAGCTCTCTCAGTCGAGTGTAGTCGCTCCCAGGACTAGGCTTATTGCTTATTTTTCTGCGTGTCCTCTGCAGTCCATCCGTGCGCCCCCTTGCGAGTACACGTGTATTGCAAATGTTCCACGTGAGTAGCTTCAGCTTACCCAAGGACAGAACCGCATCTTACTTATCTTAACAAGGCTCCTATTATACGCACGGCCACCGATGCTGACTCGGCGTCATTCAACGTGGAATGATCAATTGACAACTGTCTACTCTCCAAACGCCTACTGACACCACAGGATCTTGTTCAGTGTCATTGTGTCATCATTCCCTTGTGCGTACGTGCTTCTTTGCCACAAGCCGTGCTGCAGAGGTGATGTGTCAGAGCGGCCTCTCGCATCGGTGAATTAACCGGGCGTCATTCAAGACGTATTCGGGTCCCAGTGTGCTCCCACTGTTTACCTTGGTGCAGATTTTGGGTGATAGTCACCACGGAGACAATCTCGCGTTCTGTGCTCTCTACCCTTAAATCCGGTCGTTAGACGACCCAAATGCCCAATTTGCGACCACGTTTTGGCCAGACAGTCTGTGAACATGAGCCTTGTAGCAACTTTACCATTCCATCCGATGCTTGGCGGCTCTATCTGCGATGCACTGGTGGCAGCAGCCGAGTAGCGCGTTATATTACACATAAGATGCTGAAATGTCGCTACTGCTCACATTTTCCCTTCGATATAACAAGTAAAATAAAAGAAAATACTTCAAGTTAGGGAATGATACACGTGAATTCTTTTTGACAAACCTTTTTTTTATTAGCATAGTCCGACACGATTAAAGAAAATCTGCGCCATTCCTGTGTTTACCCACAGCATTTTAGATTTTTATAACCCAGAGGTAATGCATTTATCGCAAAATGTACGCACAACAGCCACTAAACTTAATCAGTTTCTTCCACCATTAAGAGAGGATGCTTGGAAAACCACGTATAGCATAGCCATTTGTAGCATATTGAGCGCGCGCTCTCGCCAAGGAGAAGTCTTCTTCCTTTTGTTCATCGAGCGCCTTGATGATATTAAGTGCGGAACACTTTAGGGGTCCGGATTCTCGTATGCGGTCGTCGCTTGGCGTAACACGGGCTCACACGTAAAAAAAGAAAAAGAAAGAAAAAGAGAAAGCACGCAACAAATAGAAAGAAAAATAGAAAAAAAATAGAAAGAGCTAGAAAGGGAAAGAAAAATAATAGATAGAGAAGAAGAAATTAATAGAAGCAAAAACAAAAGAATCGGAAACAGAGAAAAAAAATAAAGCGAGGAGGAAAGAAAAAACTTTCAGAGAAACACCGATGGCTGCCCAGCCCTGCACCTTTAGGTTTGGCACCACTAGTGTGAAGCTGCCTTAATTTTTTTTTGTCTACCTTTCACCTGTAAGAATTCTAGTGAAGGCTAGAACGGCACTAACGGGATAGGCGGCGAACTACTTGATTGTTCGAACGGAGAAACCCTTTTCAGCGAAGATGATGCAGCTCTCCAGAAGACAGGTCATCCCGCTTCCACGGTTTTTGTACTTTTTTTTAATGCGATAACATTTATATGCACAATCTATACAGGTTTTCATCGTCGCCGTCATGTTCCGTATAAAGTTCAAATTGATAACGTCTGTACGCGCATCGTATGCTATAACCGCCAGTAAAGGCTCGCGAGCGCTAGGCGAGGAACACGGCTGAAACATAGATAAAACAAGCTGTACATCTCCTTAGCACGGAGGGCGCATGCGATAACATCATTCCGCGTGCGAGGCCTGCCATCGATTGCTCCTCAACCAGACAAGAAGCGCCCTGTCCTTATTTCGCTGGACGAAGGAGTTTGAAGGAATGCCGGTGTAGAGGGGCTGCGTGGCTCGAGCCGCAAATGTGAACTTTGACTATAAGGGCTCGGTCGCGAGCTCTGGCGTGCGTGCTATCTTGGCAGGCATAAGGAAATGGCTCGTATACCCTTCTACGTGCTATGATCTCACCACTTCGTGCTGTGACCATTGATACGAAAAACTGCACGAAAAGCACTTCCTTCCCGGGAGCGGCCGTATTCCCGTATTGCAGTTTCGTGAGATGGGATGGAAAAGAGCTAGGTGCTAGCCTATAGTTCGTTTTAACCTTACGATTGATTGGACAAGCTGTGGCGAAGCTGTGTTGCTATCGCATTCACAGCTTCGCCATTTCCGAGAAACCCTTTTTTTACTTCAAATTTCAAGGGACAAAGTTCCATCCCCGCCAACCCCCTCGTATCTTCAATCTACGCCCCCCCTCCCCCCCCCCCCCCTCGCGCTCCGCGCCGCCGCCGATCCGATGAACCCCGCGCCGTTGACACGCCGCCGCCGGAGGTGGAAACACCGGCGCGCCGCCGCCGGCGATTTTGGGACCGGCGCACAGGTCTACTTGTACAATGGACATTTAGTTAACTTTTTTGTGATAGTAAGTTGGTGTTTGTACGGTCAGTCCTTTGTTGATCGTAAGGCAGTAAGTTCGCATAAAAAAAATTGAACTTTTTCCTGAAACGACCGTCTTTCAGTGGGCAGTGGGATACATACGTCGCACATATTTCTCCAAACCCCTTCACAACAGAGAGCAAAAATTTTATTATAAGAAGCTGATACAAACGACAATGCCGCCCTCAGTAGTTGGCGGGCGGTGTTCACAACATTGGGCCCCATAAAGGGTTAAATTATTGATCGTTGTCATAAAAGATTGTTATAAAATTTTCTGAGCCTACTCAATTAATCGATCTCCTTCCTGAAGGCTTCTGCCTCTCACGTGCTTTTGCACTGCCTCTGACACGGGCAGAAGCGCCAACTACGGGGGGGGCAGTGGGGCTCGTGCCCCCCCCCTTTGGACGGCTTTACGGGGGGGGCAGAGCCCCCTCCGGCCCCGGCTGAGGATTTTTAATCTGAGGATTTTTAATGGTGGTGGGGGGCGCGGTCCCCACCACGCCGCCGACGCCGGGTGACATCGTGAGTTAAAGAAATGCTTTGCATTTAAATCCTACGTAGGAAGGTGGCGGAAATTTCATTGGCGCGCCCCGCGCGCTCGCAGCTGTTGTTATGCGGACGCCGCGACAGAGCGACGCAGGACGAAGGACATACCCGCCGCCATGAGATGCTCCATTTTACATCGCATCTACAGAACTTGTTGAATGTTGTGCACGGTAGATGGCATCACAGGCCAATCGCTCCTAGAGTTACTGTATATGCTACCTTTAGGTAGCAGAGTTGCGCATAGGTCCGCCATCTTGCCCGCCAAGGCATCCACGTCATGCAGGAAAGCCACCCCTTTCGAATGTAGGAGCCTACGCGGCCAAGCGGCTCCGTGCGCTTTCTCGCTCGTTCATAACCCGTCGCTGGCGCAATGTCCTTGGCTTCGAAGAACAAAAAAAAAAAAGGAGAACTCGAACAAATAATGACTTCAGATGAAGCTGGTGCTATAGCTTGTTCGATGGCAGTCACCATCGGAAGTAATATTTTTGTTTTAAATAGCAAACAGGAAAACTTCGGCTTAATTTGTCGAGATTCTCGACAAATTAAGTTCAGCAAATCGCTCGTTTCACGTAGTTTTTGACGCAGCGCTTAGGTGGCTCGAGAAAACAATTGCTAGAACTATCACTCCGTGTTTTACAAATAACGCAAGCAAACGAGAATTTTCCGCATATCTACGTAGCTGTGGCATAAAGTAAACACTCGGTGAGGTTTCGAATGCAATGCCGCACACTGCCCGGACTGAATTATACTGTTTTGACAGACCTGTAATTCACTCGCGCACAATTTTATCGTTCCGTCCCGTTCGGTTTATGTCAACGGCTAGCCTGTCGTTGACCAGTGGGCAGCACTGAGTCACGGCGCTACGCCGCACAGGCACCACTAGCACTGACGTTCACTAAAAACGGACAACGCAAGACACAACCACAACACCAACGAAAAACATTCCGCACTCAGCGGGATTGGCGGGATCGCCTCGCCGGAGTGCTTGGGCAGCGATGGCGATAGCGGTGGCACCGGCATGGCACCGGCGGTAGAGCAGAGCAGCGGTGGTGGCGCGGCGGTCGCAAGCACCCGCGCGGCCGTGAAGTTGGCTTTCCCTTAAAAGGATGCTTTTTGCGCACGTGAGCGCGCTTGGCGAATGGGGGGCGCGAGCGGCGAGTTCTATCAGAGGCGCAACTCTGCTACCTAAAGGTAGCATATACAGTAACTCTAATCGCTCCGGCGGAAACACCGGGGTGACGAAGAGGAGAACGAGCGGCGAAGCGCACGAAGTGAGAGCGCTCGCAGTGCGGACTACTACTACGCCGGACGCCGGGTGACATCGTGAGTTAAAGAAATGCTCTGCATTTAAAATTGTCTGCCTGTGTTTTACTTTTTTATTCTTTAAAATTCACATATGCACTAAAGAATGAAAGGGGCTCCATAAAGCAACGTGTCATCACAAGGAAGAGGCTATACCCCTTTCAAGGTCTGATGCTGCTGCCATGCTTCAAAAGATCGCAAAGGATATCGCAATACTGAATGCACCAAGGAGCCAAAACTATCGGCAACACCACCTAAACGCGTTGCGGTGATCTCAAATACCAACGTGACTCCACCGAAGAGAGGACACTCTGCTCTGCCGCTTATTGCTTCGAGTGGCTTTCACGAAGTCATATTCGTTTCGTATAGGGACGGCCGACAACGCTACTTGCGACGCCTGCGGCACCGAGGAGACTTTGCAGCATATATTCTGCGACTGTCCTCGCTACGCTGTGCAGAGACGATCCCTCTCATCCGCCCTCGCTCGTCTCGACAACAGAACGATGACGCTAGATACTATTTTCCAGCCATCTAAAATTCAAGCAACCAAGGCACTGGTCAAATCCCTGAGGACAACAGACTTGCGCGAGCGGCTGTCGACTCAATGATGACGTATACTGCACAAGACTGCCGCTCTGCGCTGTGACGTTATGTGTGTGCGTGTGTGCTCCTCCTCTCTCTCTTTTTCTTTACTCTTCTTTCAATCTCCCCCCATCCCTTCCCCCCTGTTCAGGGTAGCATACCGGTTATGCCAAACTGGTTAACATCCCTGCCTTTCCTCTCTCTTGTTTTCCTTCCTTGCAATATTAACTTTATTAACGATAAAGAAAATCTCGCTTACAAGCTCAAAGTTTTGTTTTTATTATCTCGCTCAGTATCATCCACGCGACTTCATATCTCAATATCAGCTTGTGCTAACGTGTATGAGAGGAAGGAAATTAATGGAATTATATTTACGTGCACGATAAATAAAAGAAAAACGAATGTATGCCCGGAATGGCTGCACTGACACTGAGTGAGCCAGCTTTAGAGTTTTTCCTGAGGACGCTTTGTAAATACGATCTCGTCAAGTCTCGCTCTAATAAACTCGAAGTCGTTTACCATTCAAGTTAAGCGTATTAATTCAACACGTGCGTCGAGATACTTTAACCTCACGTCAAGTGCATTCGAAACGCAGTTATAAGCTAACGAGGACGGGAAAGTTCCCCTTAACAGGTTGCATGATGCAATAATGACTTGTACCCGAATTGTATGGTTTGGTTCATCGGACTCGGAGCGTTCACGTGGCCTTTTTTCAAACGTGTCTTCAATTAATTATTTAAAATACGCATGAAAATCTATTCGATTATCGTTTGGTCGCTATTTTTTGTTGCATGGTGACCCGCATTTAATAAACAATTATAAACGTTCGCTAATTCCTGGGATGCGTACCTTTAATAGCTTTAAATTACTCGCATGTTCCAACATGCTTATTCTGGCACAAGATTTTCTAAAATTAGCCTACGTTCTGCGTATTTTCTATCTGTTCTCTGTCATGTTATAACCACGTTGCGCTGTTTTCATGTTAAATTTTCCTTCTTGTAACATAAATTGACATAACACCGCAGTTTTGGTTTCGACTCGCCAGGAAATGTATTTGGTTTCTAAACAGTCGAGGTTGCAACAGGCACGCAGAGTTGCAATGTGTGTACTCGGGAATCTAATAATTGGAGAAACGCAGAGAACGTTAGAAACCCGAATGGATGCGGTATTTTTGTCCCAGAATGGAGAAGGTACGAGGGGCGTCAAAATCGCTCCTTTATTCAGGCTGTGAATTTATGCAGTTAAAAGCCTTCCGGACATTCAAGTGTTTGAGATTTGACAATTCCTCCTTAAAGCGCTACAAAATACATGTTTCAGTGGTCAAGAAATTGTCATCGCATATTTGACAGGACATTCCCTTCAATCGTTCTGCACCGAACACCAATTCCTTCAATTTTTTTTTTTTTGAGTTCCTGGCTTTTGCAGAATGGACAAGTATCTCATAAAGCGACCATGATTGTCTGCTGAATTGCCCAGAAATCCTCCCGGCCTCTGCGATGCAGCCGATGACCATCCAACCCGCCATGGCGGAACCTCTGCGCCCTCCATGGACACTTTGGGTGCCATAAGCGCTGCTACTGCTGACACACCCAGGTCTGCGAGTTTGTCGGCTCCGAATGAAGGAAAGGTCCTGGAATCAGCTTCAAAGAATAGGGGTGCCACAACTGGAAAACCAAGCACTCATGGGCGTCTTGAACAGATTCGGCCGGGGCCCACTAACGGCAACGGTGGACGAGGGGTTTCGGAAGAGTTGGCAATAAACCTACAGCTGACTATCCTATAATGCACAAACCAGTAAGGTGTATTGTGACATCTGCGTACGTGCTACTGACAAAAAGCTTCCACTCCCGCGTACATCCCGGGACAAAGACTCGCTGATCGCTTTTGTCGAAACTGGCTTCCAGAACTGGAAAAAAAATGCCCCCACCTCCCCGAAGGGAATCGTGAGGAAATGCGGATGCATTTCGCGCGCGCTTCACTCCCTTTATATATGGTGGTTGTGGTTCGAAGACGGAAAAGGCGCCTAATTTCTGCAGCCCGGTCGAGAGCACGGCGCAGCGCGTGTTTTTTTTTCTTTTTTTTTATATACGTGCGAGGGGAGTGGACGGGAGAGTGGGGCGCTGGGAGGAGAGAGAGCGAACGGCGAGAGAAGGAGGGGCGAAGCATGCACCTACCCTCTCCTACACTCTCTCCACACGCGCGGGAGCTCCGCCGAGCTCCCTCGATGCGAGCGCCCTCACACACCAGAGCGCGCTCCTCCTCTCCACTCACTCTCCGCTACTCCGCCCGCACCACCTGCTCCGGTTGCTAGGGGCGAGGATAAGCGCGCGTGGCCGCAGCTATTGCTATGGGAGAGGGAGTGAGAGCGGAGAGATGCGGACGCCGCCGGATGCGCCTGACATAGCCCGACTAAGAAATGCATTCGCATTTAAAAGCTTTGGAAAGGTTTAAAAGCCACGAAAATTCGGCATTGCATCGCCCAGCTTCCACAGCTCTGACAGCTTTAAACGTGGGGCTGAATGTGGCATCTGCTCTCTCAGAGTCTAAGCAAAACCAAATGAAGGAAAGCCGTAAAGCTCTGATGGCTATATTGTCATCCATTCGCTTTTGGCTTTCCAAGGTCTGGCGCTGCGAGGACACGATGATGACGAGGGGAACTTGAAGCAACTGTTACTGCTGCGCGAAGCCAATGTGCCGGGACTAGCAGCATGGCTAAATAGAACAGGCTATAAATGGATCTCCGGTGACATCTAGAACGAGATGCTCGAGTTAATAACACACAGCATGCTTCGCTTCCTAATGAAAGAAGTGCACGGGGCAGGGGTTTTATGCGGTTATTATTGCGATAGCAATTATATGGACACTCTCGGTTGATTTTCGCCGTAGCCGTCTGTCGACGCCGTCATGTCCCGGATATGTATATGTATGTGTATATATAAAAAAGACATAAAGAAAAATAAATCAGTCGGAGAAAATTCCAGACCACCTGACCTGGGATTCGAACTAGCGACCCCTCTCTCCGCAGCCTGCTGCGCTAGCCAACACAGCCAGACGCCATGCTCGTGCCAGCGATATAACGTCGAGCTATTCATATGCACCATTTGCCGCTCGCGGTACGCAGATCTCGGAACAGCTTGAGCGTATTTTCTATCACGCAATGCTTTTACAGTTTCTTTCAAATTGAAAACTGCCCTTGACATGCGCGCGAAAAAGTAGCTCCTTTCTGCAGCACTCATGATGTAGAAGGAAAAAAAGAACACCGGGCACACTTGGTGTCAGACGCCACCGTGTGGCAGGAGACGTGGAGGGATCATTCCACGTGCCGCAGTTTAAAAGAAAAAGAAGTATCAAACACCGTCGAGAAATCATATAATCATATAATCAATCCTTGGCCAATCCCCTTGTGTGGGTATGAGCCATGTCAGAAGCAACAACAAAAAAAATTACACCATCTCCCGCTAAAGGGAACCATGCGTAGATGTGAAGCAGCGGGCGCTAACGCTTACACTGGCGGCGGCGTTGACGCTGGCGCTCATCGCAGCGTTGCGCAGGAGAGAAAACTGTGGAGGCGCAAAGCAGGCAGTGATGGAGCAATTTTTCCTACTGGAACATGCCAATCGCTGCTAATGGGCAATGAGAGACAGAAGACTCGGACTGGACACAGAGACCCGCACTCCACTTTTAGTTAACGCGCACGCTGCGAATTTTTATTGTTCAACAACGCACAGGAGAAATCTCCCACCGGCACCACCTTGGAGGTCAAGATCCATTGCTATATATACGGGATGGCCAGTGAACGGTTGTGCAGCGCGAGCAGTCGGTTTTTTCAACCAAGAAACTCGCTAGCAGACGCTGCCTGCGTCGGCGTCGCGAGGCGAGAGTGGGAGGAGCGTAGGAGAGAGGGGGGTGACACGCATGCGCAGTGGGGAGTGTGAACGCCGTGGGCAGGGATGCGTAGAGGAGAGAGGGGGGAGCGTAGGAGAGGAGAGAGAGGGGGGACGCGCATGCGCAGGGGGAGTTAGACGCCGCGGGCAGGGATGGAGAGAGGGGGGGGAGTGTAAGAGGGGAGAGAGGAAGGGAGGCGCATGCGCAGTGTGGGTGTGGTTGCCGCGGGGAGGGGATGCCTAGAGGAGAGAGAAGGGGAGAGGAGGTTTTTTTATTTTTATTTTTTTAACTGTTTGCGCATGCGCAGTAAGGGGTGGGCAATTTTGTCAATTTTGTTAGAACTTCCCCAAAGCGTCTCAGCTGGTTCCAGCAGTTTCAGAAAGAGGAAAATCCTGCACTCAGACAGTTTTGCAAAACTAGGTGGACGTTAAAGGCGCGCTGCTCTCTCCGATCGGTCTCCGCTAACTACTCCGAACTAACCAGATTCCTTTTTACTCTTTCTTCGGAAGAGAAAAATGACACGGGTGCCAAAGCGAGCGGTTACGCTAAAACGCTTCAAAAGTTCGACACCTATTTTCTACTGAGGCGCATGCTTCTTGTCTTTGAGAGGTTGGAAAGTGTCAACTCCGCTCTCCAAAAGAAGAGCCTACAGTTCACCCGTGCACAGCTTTTAGTTAAGGCTGTTGAAGAGAGCATCGGTCAACTACTCGACGACTTTTCCAGTTTTTGGGCGGATGTGTCTGATGAAGCGCGCGAAATGGACATCGGGGCCTCAAGAGTTTCGAAGAGACCGGTGCAGGCACCACGTCGGTATGATGAAGGGTCGCGCGCACATGACTAATTCCCCCGAAGCTTTGTACCGGCAGCGGTTCTATCTAGTCATCGACACGGTGCATGCATCGCTGCGCACGCGGTTTCCGCCAGAAATGTGGTATCACATGAAGCAAGTCGAGCAGTTCGTAACAGGTGATACTGACGGCACGTATCTATGCGAGTTCTACAAAGGAGATCTCAATGGTGTGCGTCTTCAGCTTCACCGCAATATGTTACTTGACATAGCAAAGCAACGTGCTACGAGTCTTGTCATATTTCAAGATGTGGTCGACTTTCTTTCGGGAAAAGAAGGTGAACCCTTCAGGGTGCTCCTTCCAGAAGTTGTCAAGCTTCTACAAATCGCCATGACGATTCCTGTGACTTCCTGTTCGTCAGAACGATCTTTCTCGTGTCTCCAGAGAGTTAAAACCTACCTGCGCTCAAGAATGGGACAGGCCAGACTTAACCATACCGCCTTGCTCCACTGCCACAAAGAGCAGGCTAGGCAAGTGGATCTGAATCTTGTGGCCAACGAGTTCATTCATCGAACAGGTAGTTAGAGAAAATACGTTTCATGTTGAAATCTAAGACTACCGTTCTCAGGAATACGCTCTAAAATATCGTCCGTTGCCGAAGTTTGTTATTTTCTCAACTATGTGTATCTGTTTTTATTTATTTGTATAGGATGACTGGTATATGGAAAAGCTTTAACAGTTTTCCTATGTATACAGAATTACAGGTACATCGAAGAACTGTAATAATTTTCTTATTTCCGTGTTCTCAGAGTGTATAAAACCACTGTGAAGTCTGAAGTGTGAAATGGTCTTGGATCGCTGGCCCCAGTTCTCTGTTGTAGGCTACAAATTCAACTATTTATACGTATACAAAATGTAATTTACATCTCTTTTCCGCAGCATTATTTGACATATCATTCGTAGGAATTCTTAGTTGAATATCTTCGCGAAAGGCTGAAATTCTCTGTTGATATTATGCACGCGTTGGCATTGATAAGACATGTTCATTGTTTCCTTTTCTTTCTTTGTGAGTGATTTTGTGAGTGGTCGCGTTAGGGAAATGTAAAAAAAGAAAAACAGCAGTGTACGATGAAATGAGCGAGCAGATACGTCATGAGTGCTTTTATGTTCACTCTTTACTTTTTTTGAAGTGTAAGCGTTTTGTAACCGTTGCATTGATAATTGCTGAACGTGTACCTTACGTATGCCTGTTCGTTATAAATGTATTATGCAAAAATGAAAATATTAAAAGCTTCTGATTACGGAGCCATGATTTGTTCTTGTGCACTACTTTCAAAATGAACACTTCTGGCGCCCCTGCGTATCCAGTCCAGAAGTTTCGTAGTATATAGGGATTTCAAAATACATTTTACTCGCTAAAATGCCCAGCAAAATTTGGCTCCTTCGCGCAACAAGTAGGAATATTTCTTGAACACCGCTTGCTCTTAAATGTTTTAATGGTCACATTTATGCAACAGATTTTTACCTCCGAACTGCCCAATAAAAGAAAAACAAATGGACTCGTTTTTTTTGTGCTGATGGTACAGTCATGCAATATTTTTGGAAAAATGCGACCAGTAAAACACGTATTCAAAGAAATTTCTACTGGATGAGTCAAACCGCAGAAGTTCACTGTTCATAGATTCGCGGGACGTCTTATTTGGGGACACCCCGTAGTTAGCCGACACAATGTAAAAGGCCTTCACTGGTGCAGGTGCCCCTTATGATGATGATGATGATGATTAGTGATACCCTCTTTGTAGCGGGGTGATGACGTGTCATCTCATAGGGACCCCGCCCCCGCTTCCTCCCCCCCCCCCCTCCCTTCGCCGCTTCGAGCCGCACTCCAGGTCTGCCCCCCCCCCCCCCCCGGAAAAATAAGAAGTCTACGCCACTGGACACGGGTATAGATCTGGCGATCTGGCCAAGCAACGGATTACTTTGTCATAGGCCATGTTTACGTCGCTAATTTCGAAGACATCTGACGTCATGATGAACTCGCTTCGTCTCATCTTCCATCGTTCATCTCGGAATCTCGTGTGACGTTACCCATCTGCGGTTCCATTCGTGTTGTTTCCGATGGTAAGTTATCCCGTTTGATGAGTCAATTAAGGCTTTCGTCTAAATAATTACTCCGTAGGCGCGACACTCCACACAGCATGCTACTATACAGTTTGTTTTGGTATACTATGTTGGGTAGACGTCGCAAGTTTGGTTTCCTGAAATAGGGATTATTGAACAGGAATAGTATGAATGTTAAGCTTGTGCTTTTTGCCATAGTACAATCCATCCCTTGAGGTGCAGTACATCACTGATGCTCCCTCAACTCCTTTGCTCCGAATTACCTTTTTTTAACACTAATAATCTCCTTCACCGTCGACACACAGGTCTCTTCTACCGGGCGCCACGACCACCCCGCAAGTGTCCACGAAACTGTCGATGCACGCTTGCGGTACGGTGTCCTTCAGATAACGCCTCACCCAGAGCATGCACTCTGGAAAATCAAAACATTGAATTGGTGGTGAAGATACGTGACTGCGAAAATGCAACACAAAGAAGCAAGAGAGGTAATAAAGTTGGGGATGACAGAATAGCTATAATTATGGCTATAGTTTTCTCGCATAACCATAAACAATAGCAATGTAACACGAAGACAAAAAGATACAGATTTTAAGAAGCTTCGTATTAAATGGCTGACGATCACTAGTCCATCATACTGTCTTTAAGTAGTTCTCTAGTTTCCTGGAGCAGGGGTTCCCAAGCTTTGTGGCGTTGGGGAACCCCAACGGCTTTTCCAGAGTGCCGCGGAACCTCTAAATTTTTCTTGATCAAGCAGATAATCAAGAGCGGGGAGGGGGGGGGGGGGGTGTACGTGATAACGCTTCTCGACGTGCGCCGTGCGCAACAACGATATTAACACCGCCCGCGTGTGCCTGTGCCCTTTTATTGCGATATTAATTACATGGACACTCTCGGCGGATTTTCGACGTTGCCGCAGCCGTAATGTTCCGGATATGTACATGTATGTTTATATATAAAAAAGGCACAAAGAAAAAAATTGGCCGCGTATCTGCGTGCTTCGCCGCAAATGTCGTCGAAAGACGATAGTCTTCTGCCGGCCGTACTACACTGTTTTGCCTTGCCTCAGACAGCGCTTTCTCTATGTTGAATCGGCTGCATCTGGCTGGCCTTGATAAAATAGAAGAGGCGCTGCGTGAGACATGGACGCCATCTGGCAGTGCTGTCGAGAAACATCACTTTGTGCAGAACCCAGCAGCAACATATCGTCGGCCGAGGGCTTTTTCGTGCATAGCGTCGCTTTTTGAGCGCAGCCTAAGAAACGCTGGGGTCTTCATAATTACGTATCTATGTATTTTCTTATAAAGAAACATACCAGAGACTACTTATTTATTGACGTTGCTCCTCAGACATGCGTAACATTTGCTTTTTGATCGACAATGTTCACAAGTATGAACAAAAATACTTGTGCAAGATGGCTGGGCGCTCAGAAAGTGGTTAAACTTTGGCCGGGTGGCTGACTCGTGTGACGTGCCGACAAACAGAGAAACAGACAGACAGACCAAAATTTCTCCGTTCAAGTATCCCAAGAAAGACTATCGTCTTTAAAAATAAGTCAGAAGAAAAATACTTAAAGCATCCGACCTGAGATTCGAACCAGCGTCCCCTCGTTCCGCAGCGCGCAGCGTTAGACATCTAAACCATGCGCCATGCATGCGCCGGCGTAAGAACGGTGAGCTATTTATATACACCATTTACCGCGGGCGATACACAGATCTTGGAGTAGCTTGAGCGTGTTATCTATAACGCAACGCTCCTACATTTTCTTTCAGTTTGAAAACTGCGCTTTAGATGCGCACGAAAAAGTAGCCCCTTTCTGTACGCACTCGTTATGTGGAATGAAAAAAAACAACAAAAAAAAAAACACCGAAAACCGGGCACACCTAGCGTCAGACGCCACCACGTGGCAGGACAAGCAGAGGGGTCACTCCAGGTGCCGCAGTTTCAAAGAAAAAAATATATCTAAGAGCGTCGGGTTCTGCACTGTCGACACTTTCAGCACGTTCCTCAAACGCAACGACGTAATAACTGTGAGAGTTATTAATTTACGCTTGTCCTATATACATCTCTATTCTTTTCGAGCGTCCCTTAACCTCCCTCGGTTTTCCTTTTCATATATTTCTCACTTTCTCTCTTTCGAGCGTCCTTTTTTGTGCTTCAGCGGCACGCTGCAAGTATCGAGCTGCTTGTCGTTCTTCGTATGACATACCAATTTCTTGCTATTGCATTCATTGCTTTGCCTTTGTGGCGGAACTGTGACTTTTTTCTTAAATATCAAAAGTCATCGCCGTTGGTTAGAACACCGGATAATACACAGGCGTTTATTATGTCTCTCTTTCTCTCTCATGGATATTTCTTCATATTCGTCGTGTTCGTTTCTTACTACATGGCAGTTATCGCATGCTGTTCCACATAATATAGAAGTTCCATTAAGTAATAAAAAGTCACAGTTTCGCCACAAGGGCGAAGCAATGAGTGCGATAGCAACAAATTGGCATTTCACGCGAAGAACGGCAAGCAGATCGAAACTTGGAGTGCACTGATCAAGCGCAAAAGACGCACGAAACATACGCACATGTATACACAAGACGAGCGCGAACTAACAAGTGTCACAGTTGTTAGTTCACCGTGTTTGAACAGCACGCTTCTTTCGGAAACGGGGCCTCTGCAGCGTGCGAAGTGACATTTGTGCGCTCTGTAACCTAAACGCAGTCTTTCCGACACACGACGTAAAACTGCCCCCATCATAGTACGGGGGTGACGTACTCCCTTAACCCACTTTTTAGTATGAGGCAACTATGAGTGAACGAATCAATAAAGTGTTGGACATGTGCCAAAACCGCCAAATGCCGTCCTGCTAACTGTGTTGAAAATATTGCTACAGGCTTTGTATATTCTAATAAAAGTAATAATTAGTGCTATTTAACTATTGTACTTGTGTTAAGTACCCCTACGCATATGTTCTATGCACCCACAAAGCTTCAATTTTCTACATTCACAAAGCGCGAATCAATCTGTTTCTGTACTTTCTACGCACGCCTATAGCCAGTCTCTTAAATTAGATTAATTTTCCAGCGTTTAATTGATCTTCTGTGGCAACCTTGTGCTCCTATATCATATAGATCCCATACAAGCTTTACGTATCCTTCTTTAGGTTGTTTTATTTTTTGTGTTTTTTGGGAAAATTTATGAACCGCCCCACTAGGGGGTGAATCTGCGGTGCTCCGCAAGGAACTTTATGTCGCAAGGTGCTAGCGCCGCAACAAGAAATTAATGCCACAGATTGCCTACAGGAATGATGGTTTTGTGAGGCGTCTTACGGTCGTTAAGATACATTGCACCACTTGGGTTTTTATAAGCCTTGTTCCATAGCGCAATCATCTTGACTACATCAAGAAATTGCCTGAACGCGACACAGACGTGTATTATAGGACAGAACCGAATTCACGACACGTATGATTTCATGCTGACAAACACTCAGCTACAGATGCGATGTGCTTCATTGGGCTGGTTGGTGCCTGTAGATGAAGAATAAAACAGCGCTCGATATGGAAGAAGATCAAGACACAGACACGGCGCTGACTATCGACGAATGTTTACTGCAATACAACTGCGATATTTAGGAAGCAGGTATCGATGCAGAACAAGGAAACAAAAGTATAAATGCGCATACATGAAATACAAGCCATAGAACAATTATAATCACCTCGAGTACTTTAACATGAAGCTTTCACCCTATAATTCTGATTTTACTGCAGGGAAGGGAAATTGAAGGCAAGCTTACAAAAGAAACACTACACAGTTTAATGTGGAAAGCTTCGCTTGTCTCGCGTTCGCGCTCCCCGATATAGCGCACGATGACCACGCCCTTATCAACACTTAGATGAAGAGGGAGTACAGCAAGAGCAGAGAAACCGTATTACTCTCGCCAGAGTTCTTTGACTCTGCGAGGGAGTAGTGCAGGCTTAGCCGTAAACATACAGTTTCCTTGAAGCAAGAGTAAAAGAGACGGTGAACTCTCTGCTACTCAGGTGGAGTTCCCAATCTATAACGCTCACGCCAACGTGGCGTGAACGGGGTATGGGACTCCCCTCTTTGGCAAACGGGTACAATCTAGCGCCAGCATCTATCTGACGCCGCCGTGCGATACAACTGTCTCGTAACCATAAGCCTCCGAGCGTAGACACCAGAGATGGGATTTTTATGTGTAAGGTTAATACGATAACTTTCGAAGATAAGAAAAGTATGGTTTCGTTTCTGAAACGCCAACAGCCCCAACTTCGAAGCTTTGAAGAGCGGCAACTCCTAACGCGCCGGCAATAATTAGTTTACGACACAAACTAATAGCCACTGGATGAGGTAGACACTAAAACGTTACTACAATAAAAAAGGCCACGTTAAAGAGAAGCTTCCACCAGCAGGATTTCAACTTCCGACCATTCCATCAGCAGTCGCGTTCTCTACCACAGCGTCACGCCTGTAACACGTGGCAACTACCCAAAAACGGACAGTCAAGACAGAACATACCGCCGTTGGTCTTACGTCTTTACGGGTCCCAAAACAGACAGGATCTCCTTTTCCAACTAAGAACTACGTCTTCATAAGACACGATTTGCTGCCGGTCATGCACGGCACGCTGCTAAGGCCAACAGCACCAACTTTCTTTCAGAGTTCACAACATAGAAAAAAAAAGAAATAAAATTACTGGGGAGCAGGGACAATTTATCGACTGTTACTGTAGAGTTTAAAGGGACAGAAAATCGCTCAGAACACGAATTGAGATAACTCCACTAATGGAAAGATTGTCTATTGTATTGTCTAAAACGAGCCCTCTTTTCCTCCTGAATCGCGGATTGATATATTTTGCTTCTTCACTCGAAAGTACTTTTGGCGCCCCGCGCGGCAACAAAAGTGAAGATGCACTCGATTCGGGCCCCTCAGCAAGGCTGAGTGAGATGCGCTTCTGCGCAGCCCAAACCTTCAAGAGCAAATCTAGACGTTCAGTACGCCCGCGAGTGGGCCGTTAGGCTAGACCTGCTGGTCCCCACGTGGGAGTAGCCGGGTGGCGCGGGCCAGCCTCAGCGTCTGCACTGGACTCTAACAATTTCTCACTCACTCTCTCTCTCTTTCACGTGAGTTTTTTACTTGTGCATAATGTTTATTGTCTCTATATTGGCGCTTTAATGCGGTACTCTTTTTAGCATATTTTCTAACTTAAAACGTGCAGATATGCCTTCGTTTGTACTGAACAGAACAGTGGCGCCGCCTTTGTTTGACGTATTATCTGATGCTCATGAGCGGCCGAATAAACGTTGTTAGCTCAGGGCCTAGAAGTACCTGCCGACGAGCTGGAGAAGTACCAAAAGCGTCTTGCGGCCTCCGCGATAAGCTCCGGCAACGCGTTACCGGAGCTAATCGCGGACGCCACGAGCACCTGGCTCGCTGGAACAGCTGTTACAGGCGGTAAAGAGTTCTGACGTGGCGAAGAGCGTTCAGAAAATTTATTCTAGCTCAGGAGTGAACCAGCTGCGCCATTTGCGCCATCGTGCGCCAAACATTTTTACCTGCGCCATCCTGCGCCAAGCCACCCCTTTTGGGCCAAACTCGCTTATCAGCGTCGTACTACACCGCAGCACCCGAATTTAGTCGGAACGTGCGACAGACATCAAGCGCCATGCCCGAAAACGTGGCTTGAAACACCGTGTTTTCGGTTTTATTGAAACGGTTATAGTTTCTGTGATCGTGTCGAACAGCAGCTGTGAAGTCTGATTCTAAGGGCGCGATCGCTGGCGCGCGCGCTATCTCGGCAGGCGTCGGCGCGAATGCTTCGTGAACCCTTCTACGTGCTGTGCTCTCAACGCGAAAAGACTGTGCAAAAAGAGCATATCTCTCTGGCGCGACTGTATTTGTTTACACCTGTTTGTAGAGTTACGGGATATCGGATCCTCAAGTCAGCTACCAGCCTTACTATCTCTTGCTTCGCCACTGCGGTAAACTGTGATTTTTTTTATAACTTCAAGCGAGCGTTCAGAAAAAGTAAAATGATGACGGTAATGGTGCTCCAAAGAAGCGGGGGTGGTGTCCGCTTCAAGAAACAGCCAAGCAAGGACAGGTGCACACATGGATGCTGAGGGCTGCACATCGAGCGCGCGCGTGTATTCTCGTTCATTTCGCCGCTGTGCTCCGTCATACGGCGCTTATCGAGTCGGCGGTTGACGCTCGCGCATTCAGGTTAAAGAAATGGGTGGCTGCTCTTAACTGAAAAAGTCAGTTTCACCGCTAGGGCGAAGCATTGAATGTGATAGCAACAAATTGTAATGTTATACGAAGTAAGGCTGGCAGCGAACTCTTTTGGATCCAATCTCACGTAACGCTGGTGTAAGAGAATGCGGCCATTCGAGGGAGAGCAACACTTTTCTCACAGTCTCTGCGAGCCCGCGCAGATGGCTGCGGAGCCAGCTTACACGCCAGCGATCGCGCCCTCAGAGCAAAGTTCACAGCTGCCGCTCGAGCGACCCCCCCCCCCCCCTCCTTCGCGTTTTTTCATGCTCGTTCAAGACTGGCAGGCTGTTTCCTCGGTTTCAGGAAGGCCTCCCGAGCGGAGTGATGTTATCGCATCGCCCTTCGAGCGACGGAGGTGGGCCATATGATTTTATCTCTGCTTCAGCCGCGTTCGTCACCCCCGCTCGCGCTTTTACCCGCCGGTAGAACATACGAGGCGAAGGTGTATGCTATCAGACTTTATACGGGACATGACGGCAACGGCAGAAACCCACCGAGAGTGTCCATATAATTGCTATAACAATTATAAGGCTATCGCACAATTTAGCTTAGTTTTTGAAAAATGCAGCATTGGACATTTGTTGCTTCACAAGTGCTGTGTAATGGGGCTACATCTGCTCTGAATGTTCTTTCTGAATGCTCCAAAAATTGCTCAAAAATGCCCTTTTGACTGCTACAAGCCTGCTCCGAAATTTCATTCCTGGATGCTCTAAACCTGCTACGGAAGGCACTTTGGCCGGCACCCAGGGCTGCTGCCAAACCCATGTACCCTGTTCCAGCCCTGCTACGTGTTTTTTATATTCAAGAACGGTTGAAAATGTCAATATGAAAGTGGTTAACTACAGTTTCACACACGCCTGTGAGAGCAGAACCTTGAGCGCAACGATCTGTTTGCAAGGAGGGCTATCGGCATGGCTATCGCTTCACAGCGTTTTGTGGGGGCCGCCTTCGTACATTTTTAGAGGCTTTTATGGTCGAAAAACACTGCTTGGAAAATAACCACTTGGCTTCGGAATCAACTGTGATAGCTAAAACAATACGAAAATCTAAGCCGAAAAAAAAATCAGTTGTCAGTCCCTTTAAGAGCCGTTTCTCCCTCTTTCTACTAGGCTGACATAATTGAATAACGTGTATTTTCCTCGCGCATGCGACGATGTGATGGTACGGCGGCATTGTCAATGTATTCATTTCTATCTATATCAATAGCTGCAACTACATAACGGATTGGTGAACAAGAAAACTGGGCAGGAGCGAAGCATGCAGGGAAGGGTGTTTCAGTTCCACTAACGTGAAACCTGGGGAGGAGCGAATGATACGCAAGAAACAATGGCTAAATCAGGTCAGCCGATGCCGAAGCTCTACATTACAGTCAATCTTACCCCTCGCAATTGCGTACCCTTTAAACTCAGAAACCCCGATGGCATTTAGACAGACTCGGCCGGTACACTATATTTAGCTTCGCTGGATATAGCGAAGCTACGAAGCTATCATCAACGGGGTCATATTTGGTGGGATCGGTGTCGGCACATGTGGCTTGCGACTGTTCAAGTCTACGCAATTTAGCGTCGACAATTTCTCACTGTTACATCAAATTGTAGCCGAGCGAAGCACAACTGAAAGGATAGTCACAGATGTGTTTGCGTTGTAGTTCTGTCGAGTAGCGTTGTGTTTCTGGCGTATATGCCGCGGCGCCGCACGTCGGATCGGACGCCGGATCGCAACGTCGTTGAGTATTCCTCGGGCAGCCCTGCTAGAAGATCGTCGCAACTGTATTTGCGAGCACGTAGCTACAACTCTCAGTGTCGGGCACAAGCGGCTGTACTGCATTGAGCCGATATGATAGAGTCCCAGCTGAGAATCGGAATATACTAATCAAAACGATGTTTAATATTATATGTAGTTTTATAGTAAAAGATCGATGTGCCTACAGTGTTTCTAACGATCACCAGGTACTTACACGTGTTCCGTCTATATTTGCTATTTAAATACGCACAACAGAGGTGTTGCGCCACTGGCACTGAAAGGCGGGCAAGGCATCATGGTTATATATGCTGGTTACTGTGTGCATGGTTGTCCGTGGCTAAGGCTGTTCAGTGTTGTTATGTTGCGTGCGATTGCAATGTATGTGTGGTTGTCTGTCCTGTATGTGCGAGGTAAGCTTCTGAAATTCTCAGCATTTTCTCTGTTAGATTGGATGAAAAGCACGGCGACTTTTTTTTTCAACATTATTCCAAGATGCAATAGCGATTTTACTCTTGGAGGGAGTTTATGCCCAACCAGAATTGTAAAGCTCTGTAAGGGAGTAGCGAAAGTCCTGCAGGAAGTGCATGTACTCTATTTCTGGAGCGTTACTTTACTCTGGCGAGGGAGCTCGTTCAGCCAGATTACCAGAAATCCGCCGAGAGAGTGTGCCTGCTCTGTGCAGCAAAAAGTTCCCAGTACTCCTGAAAAGCGAGTGAAACATGGGACAAGCATTTACTCTGGCGAAGGGAGTTGCTACACTCTCTTACCGCTGTGAGTGAAGAATTGACTGTTATCCGCAATTTTTACAATGATCAAATGGCTGGCAAGAGAACGTTTAATAGAGTAAGCGTGCTTCCTCAGCCGATCGTTTATGCATCAGCCTATTTGGTCAATGTAAAAGCGCCTCCCAGGTAAACGAAATCTGGTACACGGTCACATATACACATTAAACGTATTGCTTAGCTTGTTTTTTAACACATGCTTGTCTTTTAGGTCCTCCACTACTGACCCTCCGGCACAGCACGTCAAGCTTGCCGCGCGGGCAGAACACAACTTTAACACATTTTGAAGGCACGCTTACACAAGAAACAGCATGGTATCACAGGCAAGTACATTTCTGTTTGTATTTCCTTGTCTTGCGGAGATACCTGCTTCCGATATGCAGTTGCTTTGCAATGAACATTGGGTTATTAGCGCCGTGTCTGTCTCCTCACGTCGTCCCTTCTTAAGCGCTGTTTTATTCTTCATCAGCTACTGCGGCCATGGAGGATGGAAAAGTACTATGGGGGACCTGCGGGAGCCTAATTCTTCTCAGGAGACATCCAGCACTGGACGGGAGCGGCAGTTTTAAGGGAAGTTTGCTTGGCTGAGACTGATCACGCGGTGCTCCCTCCTCGCTTTTCCCTCCTCCTTGACAGAGGCGGATGCAGCTTATCGGTACAGGAAGCAACGTGTCCTTTAAATGACAGCATTCCATATGAGGCAAATGTGTGCATGAATGAAACAAGGGAAGCTTGATAAAACTCACGGTCTCCTCTATATTCCACGTCTAAGACGCCACAGTTCTCGTCTACGTAATAGATCATTGCTTCTCTCATGGTCGGATCTAGAAGGAGACAATGTAAGCATCGCACAGGACGTGCGCGTATCAATTGACTGAATGTGCATGACATGCGCCCAGATTGTTTAATCCCACTGATATAAAGCACATTTCTAGGCATAGCATAACAGAAACCACGGAGCGGTAATATTATAAGTTTAATGCTTCACGGTTTCCCGACAGAAGAAACTGAATAAATGTTTCCCTTTCTAGTGACTCCCTTGCAAAATATTCAGCGTAATTCTGGTCACCTTTATGAATTTTACAATCGGTAATGTCAATCACATTTTACTCAGTTCAACAGTGCACTCGGCTCATTGATACAAGGATATGTCACACAGAATCAATGGACGCATGTGAATCAATGTGAACTATAGTTTTCGTAGCGTGGTCACTTGGACACCTTATAGCTCCATACCCATGAGAGCCGGCACGTTTCGTCACGTAATATTATAAGCCATTGAGTGCCCTCACATCAAGCTTCGCATTGTTGTTTACCGCGGCCGAGGCGTGGTTCCATGCGCTCTTCAGACAACCCGTGTTGTGAACGCACACCTGGAGAAAGCTGTTAAGGCATTGTCGCTATGCGTTTGCGTTATGCTTTCTACCTACAGGGCGATTGTATTACACGAAAGCTTGTGAAGCTTAACCTTATAATGAGCATAGTTAGAAAGTACACGCAAGCTCCTGGACGCACTCTGCTGAGCGCCAGTGAAGCGATCGCGGATCGAATCGAACCTGCGCATGTGCTGGAACACCTGGTGGCGTATCTTTGCGCCTTCCTCTATATACGCACTCTGCAAAGCTCTATACCCTGAACCAAACTGCACTGGCTCTAGTGTTTCACGATCATATTCGCGGTTGCGACGCCAGACTTGCTTTGTATCGTAGCAAGCAAGGACGAGGTCTATGCGCCATTACTGGGTCAAATCAACTTGACTGATTTCCACTAAGTCCAGCCTGTCGAAGAAAAGTGTTTTAATTTCCTGAGTAAAGGGGGCGGGGGGGGGATTTGATGCTGGCCAATTGTGGTTTCTGCGACGTAACAGCCATAACTGACGTCTATTCACAGGCATAAGCGTCTTATAGACGTCAGTTACAGACGTCAGTCATGAACGTCAGGCATACACTTAATGGTTGAAATTAAAGAAACCGCCGTTTTGAACGCCGTGCACAGGCAATGTACAATGGCAGCGAAATTGTCTTCCATTGAAAACAGGCATGCCGAAGCCGAATACAGTAGTAGGTGACGCAAGATCAGGCCTACGCATATCGCCGCCCATGTGCACGCGCGGTTCCATGCCTATGCAGCGCTACAAGGAGTCTGTCCACCCTAATAGAGCCCATCGCAGTAAGACCCAGATTCTTGTATCACCCTGAGTATGCTTATTTTCTGATAAGTATATTGGTGGGTATATTACGACTGCTTGGCCGTAAGTCCTCGGATATCTCGGAGAATGTCGGTGTATCCATTATACCCTACTCGCTACACCGACGCCTGTCCAGGAATGTGGCGCTATCCTCACAACCTTTCCCGTCAACCGTAGAGTACACCGCTGCCTACTACCCTACCCTCCCCCCCCCTCCAATGCTTCGGTCCACCCGTACTCCAGAGCAATGGGAAGGCACCCTTCGCGACGGCGCCCCCCGAAGGTCTGTCGCGCGCTGGTTCAGCGGGCCCGGGCTGTCGCAGAGGTTGTCATAGGTGTCCCAGGAATAGAGACCCTCACCGTTTTCTTTGCATTAAAAAAATGTTTTCGTCATTATATATTCGGCTGTTTCAGATCAGTGACTGGGTGGTAAATAATAAGAACAGGTCCAATTGTTTGAATTTAGGAACAGCTGTATTTTTCGGAACGCTCAACTCATTACTTGGGGAACACGAATGGTCACTGTTTCTCTCCGACGCTATTCGTGGCTCTCGTGTGACTGCTTCTCTGTCGACGCGTTCCTTCGCGTCTCTCGCCGCAATGCTTCTTTTCTCTCTCTCTTTTTTTCCCACCAAAGGAGTATCCGACGTGCGTGGAACGCTGTGCGAGGGTGCACGTCCGATATCTGGAGATGTAGCGTTTTTGGTCTGGCTACCATAGTCTGGCGACGGATCACGAGCACAGCTGACAGCTGCAAAATTTAGTTGCGGTGCAAGTGATTACGCATGCAAGACGGTGAGAATCGGCGACGAGTTCCCCCCTTTTGTGACAAGCAGTCATTCCTTGATATAAGCAGCCGGTAGTAAAAGGGTAACCATTACCGTATTTGGTTATGTCATTTCTTTTTTATTTAAACATCTGGTAGCAAAATGATACCCGTTACTGTATTTGCCTATGCCTTCGACCCCTTGTCTGAATAGACAGCCCCACGCAGCTGGCGCGGCACATGAGTGAGGTGCTTTTGCGCCATTCCTCACCGTCTTGCATGCTCAATTAACATTGCAGCCGGATATCTCGGGAGCACGGACATGCAAGACGATTTTTTTTCATGTGGACCTATGAGAAACACGACTGCCTGAAAGTTTTCAGCATAAACACGCACGCTTACTGAAGTCACTAGAACGTTCATTATTCAATCTCAGTTAATTGGGCGACTCACAGCGATAATTATAAGCTAACTTTGTGTCTCCCTCGATACATAAGTTATCAACAAATGTGGTCTGCACGTACCTCTCAGTGCTAAACTTTTAGGACACCATAAAATTAATTTCGTACTACCCTGTATCAGGAAACCTCTATGAATTTTAAATAATGTTCATCGATAACGCAAAATTGCACAAGTATAAAAAAAACTGCGTCTACGTACCATCTGCAACAAAAAAGTTTAGTGATCCAGGTGTCGACCCAGGGGTTGCCGTGAAAGGGACTTCTGTCCTGAGTATAGATAGTATAGAAAGAGTTCCTTGTTAGGTTTTATTCGCGGGTGTCCAATATGTCTTACGATAGTCTGCAGCAGACAGCAAGAAGTAGGATTTATTGTTGAACGAATGAATTAACGTCAATCAGTGGATGTTTCGATACATAAAATTCACGCTAATGAGCTAATGACAGCGCCTCCTCCGTATTTGTGTATCACCGTTAGGTGTGGCGAAAGCTTATACAGCGACACGTGTGGGTGTTGGCATACACCGTTGCGTATGTGTGAGTGTTAGGATACATTCCGAGTAGCGTCAATGCCAGCAATAATGATGTCCACGGGAAGAAGTCTTACTAATTGCTCACCATATGGGATAGTATCACAGGCTGAGCGTTACCTTCGTAACGCTCAGCGCCTTACCGTGAAATCCTGGATTATTATCGCACTTCGCGCCGACTTTACCCTGGCCCCGCACGCGGTCTGGCGAAAGCGGACGAACGACTGCTACGCCGCCTTCAGACTAATACTTTTCTTAGTCCGGCGGTCGCCCGGCACTTCATACCAGAAATCTCAGGCACGTGTCCGACTTGTCAGGTGTTAGCCGACAAGTCGGATAACACCTGACACGTTGTGTCTTCGTGTCCTCCCACTCCACTCCCTTTCTCATCCCCCTTCCCCGTCCCAACTAGAGAGACTTGGGAGGAGTACCTGCTCGGCTGCTCTACCTTGGATGCGCAACGCTCCTTGGTGGCGCGCCCGGGCAGCGGTCATCTCCAATGGCATCCCGGACTAGGGAATGCCACTCAGGCGCACAGTAACTCTCTGGAATATTTTTGAATAAAATGTTTATCACCACCGCCACCTAAGCGTTACCTTTAAGACTTATGATGGCGTCAAAGGTAACGTATTGTAAAGGCACAAATGAAAAAAAGAATGGCTGGGGGTGTTAACCTATCCGACATGCAGAAATACCTACCATGACACAAGCCACTATGAACAGGATGAGTCCACAAGAATTAAGCCATTGGCAAATACAACAATTAATTGTTTTTAGGTGCGAAGCACCTTAGCGGCTAGGTTTGTCGGCATCTCCTGTCGTCACGGTGTGTCATGTAGTCACGGTCCATCATAAAAATGGTTATGCGCAACAATGGTTACGTCCCACTACTGGCCCCCAGTTGACTAAAAATGAGGGCAACCATTAGCCCAACATATAGCCGACGACGTTGATGGAGCGGTAACACCCTTCCTATATACTTAAAGATGGAAAGTATCTGCATTGCTTTGTAGGTGCCCTTGTTTCGTGAGACTACCTTGACAACTCTGTTCCATAATAATATTTTAGTGCGGTGAGCATCAATGCAGCGATTATGTAAATGGGAACGCCGAAGCGGACGATGAATTCGCTCTTTCTAACTTTTGTAACATTTCCGCACTACTAACGGCAACAGGCTTTCTCCAACCGAAGCAAGTAACAAAGCAGAAAACTGGGCGAGTTGGTAGGTACTCATCTTCAAAGGATAGCGCGCACTTACTACGGGGACAGAGGGAGACGAACACGACATCACAAGCGCTAACTTTCAACTAAAGTTTATTCAAGGAAAAACGGAAGAAAAGAAACTAACACAGAGAGTACCACGCATGCTTCACTGAGCAGAAAAGTATAACTAAACTATCCGTCACACATCACCTCAACGCCTAACGTCATGGCGGGGTGATAACACATCTGTTGACCCTTGCAAGGCGCTAATCGTTGTGGCCAAGAAAAGACAGTTCCTTATCTGTTAGTGCCAATGACGTCTGGCTCACACAGTTTAGTTTAGGTATAGGTTAGTTATACTTTTCTGCGCAGTGAAGCATGCGTGATACTCTCTGTGTTAGTTTCTTTCCTTCCGTTTTTCCATGAATAAACTTTAGTTGAAAGTTAGCGCTTGTGTTGTCGAGTTCTTCTCCCTCTGTCCCCGTAGTAAGTGCGCGCTATCCTTTGAAGCCGAAGCAAGTATTTTTTTCGCGTAACTACGGTCATGTTTGGAAATATGCGGCATTTCCTCCTCAATGCCTGATATACACAAGCCTGCACCAACGAGCACGCCTCTAAGACTGATCTTATCCCCAGTGGCATTGACAAATGTGCCTGAGCGGAACTGTTCGTTTAGTCACGGAGGCCATGGACTGCTACGCTTCGGTCAACAAGGCGGGGCCCCTCCTCACTTTGTAATTCATACCGCGCTCTTTTAAGAGCGAAGCTCTTAAAGCTCGGCGTAAAACGTCGGGTGTCCGCAAAAACTCTCCCGCGCCGTTGCCTATCAGCCGCACCCCCCCGAAGGACACAGTCCGCGCAGCCGCCGCGCCGAGTTTGTTCGCCGCGCCAGCCGATTACGAGCGACGAAAGACCCGCGCTTCTACCGGAGGTGCCACAGCCAGCTTTGCACGTTAGTTCTGGCGCTGGAGTTTGAAGAATTCTTGCGTGATCTGTGAGAGGCTGTGGTTCGACTCTATTTTGTCTACCCCAAGGAAAGACCTAGCATCAGTCAAAAAGTCCACGTTAAGTCCCTAAGGTCGACCAGCTTCGCTGTTTCTTGAGCTTCACACGGCTAGTGTAAACTTATCCCCCCTCCCAGTGTTTTTAATACATGTGCATAATTACCGGTATTCATAAGGCATTGCTTACTTGGACGAGCCATTGACTCCTGGGAAGGTCCAGACGTACGTGAGTGTTTGTGCCTCGTAATCAATGTCCGTTCGGTTGGCCACAACACAGTCGAAGATCGGTGTCGTTGTCCGAGTCCGATATCGATACGACATCCTTAAACTGAGAGGCCACCTGCGTGATTAGGGCACACAGAATAGTGCGTAACCATAAAACAGCCCACGGCCGCCTGGATCATCGGCGCGCGCGGCTGTGTTGCAACACAGCCGCGCGCGCCGATGATCCAGGCAGCCGTGAACAGCCGCAAGTATTGCCACAGAGCCACGCTACATTGATCGCACTATACCTCGCGACAACTTTGTGGCAGCCACGGAGGAAGGAATAACTCAGGAGAGGGCATGCCCAGCCGGCGCGCTAGGCAAAAAATGTGGAGGAAATGACGTCATGGCGGCCATATCCACTGGGCACAATGGCGGCGTTGCTATGGTTACGTGTTGTGCAGTGTAGCTGGTGTAGCGGCGGCGGCATGTGCGTGTGCGCCTCCGTAGGTCTCGTACTCAACCGTAGTGGACGAATACCTTGCAGGTCAGTGACACTCCAGTGTTCCTGCTTGTGACAATGGACGAAACGTTTGTACTCCGCTAGACGAAATGAGGACACCATGTACACATGTAGTTTCGTGTTCGATATGTGTACAGTAAGAACTTAGCAGTGCTTTTGTCTGGGCAAGTTGGCGCGACATTTGCGAAAATAAAACAGCACGAAATACGGGAAGAAAGACACAGTACGACAGGACCAGTGCTGAACCACCAACTGAGATTTATTTGAAGAAAGTGCCTTATTATAGTGTCACATGTCACCACCATGACGACGACACACGCACACCCAGTAATAGCAACAATCAAAATGCTATCTTTTAACAAAACCTGAGCCGACGTACAGATATAACAAAACCAGACCCCGCTCAGTGATTATACAGACGCGCATTGTATATGTCAAATCACACTAAAAACCATTATCACAGTTTTACGTGTCGGAGCACACATCCAGCTCTCGTGAGAACACGAACTGCGCATGCTCTTCCTAAACTGCTCAGAAAGCAAGTTATTATGGCGACAAGACTTTTCTGTTTTGCTTGCTATGCTCGCCCCTAGCAGTGGGCTCTCGGCGTTACAGCAACCGCGTTCAAGTGTCACTCGTACACCTGCACCGTGCACAAGGTCGACCATCGCGGTAAGAACTTGCTTGTGCCCATTAAAATACCTTTTCTGTTTTGCTTGCTATGCTCGCCCCTAGCAGTGTGCTCTCGGCGTTACAGCAACCGCGTTCAAGTGTCACTCGTACACCTGCACCGTGCACAAGGTCGACCATCGCGGTAAGAACTTGCTTGTGCGCATTAAAATACCTTTTCTGTTTTGCTTGCTATGCTCGCCCGTAGCAGTGTGCTCTCGGCGTTACAGCAACCGCGTTCAAGTGTCACTCGTACACCTGCACCGTGCACAAGGTCGACCATCGCGGTAAGAACTTGCTTGTGCCCATTAAAATACCTTTTCTGTTTTGCTTGCTATGCTCGCCCCTAGCAGTGTGCTCTCGGCGTTACAGCAACCGCGTTCAAGTGTCACTCGTACCCCTGCACCATGCACAAGGTCGACCATCGCGGTTGCACAATGCTGACGCCGGTGAGCGTTTACGTGGAACACGAGCCCGGTGGCCGGGCGCCGCTTGGAAAACGGAATGCAACTATAGAAGGCGGCGCACGGTCGATCGTGTTGTCCGTACAGTGCGTGAATAAATTTCGTGAAAGCATTGACTCCACACTTGCCGTAGTCAATGCATCTAGCATGGCGTTCTCTTGTGTTTGCTTCCTTGTCGACGAGCTCTTACTCGCTGTTATTACTCGGACGAAATGATTTCGCCAACGGTATCGCGTTGGCCCACCGTTTCAAGTCCCGTTCCGTTGGTTTCGGATAGCCTCAACACGCGTCCCACGTGGTTTTTGAGCCGGAGAGGGAAACGCGCCTTCTACTTCGCTACTCACATGTAAACAAGTGAGGAGAATCTGTCCAGTCAATATGGCCGACTTCCGGCTTCACCACGGCTTCACAGAGAGTGACGTCAGGGCCTCTCCTGAGTAATTCCTTCCTCCGTGGTGGCAGCACAGCGAAAGCTACGTGGGCGGAGCTTCTGCACATGTGTTACTACGCCAAGTAGTCCGTTCGCGGGTGATTTCGGTTTCGGTTTCGCAAGCGCATACATCATGTACGTTTTCGCACGAACATCCAAGGTTTATGATGTTATTTTTGAAATAGTATATTAAAAGATAGGTTATATGTAGCTTTAATGGAAAGCTATGGCAAGCCTTGAGAAACTTATGAACGCAGCAGTGAAAGAAACATAGGTGGAATCATTGCTGTGTGCTTCTGCGAATTACAGCATAACGCTAACCTGCCAGCTGTTCAAGCCCGCGTGTAGAGCGAGCACCAAACAGTAATGCTTCCACTTCTTTTTTTTTCAGAGAAATAAAATATTCTTTATTGCTAAGGAACACAGCAAGCAGCTTTATTGAAGCGGTCAGATTTATTTTTGAACAAAAAAAAGGGGGAGGGGGGCACGGCCGAGCAGGAACTGTGTGATAGGAAATTCAACGCAATGGCAAAAAACCGCGTCATAAATTTCGGTGAATACAGGGCTGGTATAGTCGTTTTCCTTCTGTTGGAGACGCAAAAACTTTCTGAAGACGCTCACGTCATTTTGTTTGCGGACGCGAAGGCATCGATGGGTCGCAGATATCTTGGCCATGATCGTTCACAGGCGGGCGTCTCACGTTCGTAAATCCACGGCCGTGGTAAATTTAAGCGGGTGAAACGCACTCCTTACTCGATCAGGAACGCTGTTTCGGCAGTCAGCCGCATAATAGACATCAACGCGCCTGTTGCCCAGGCGAAGCTTTGCACTAGTGATTTATCCTCGAAAATCGCTGTCATCGCAAAGCGCCAAGAACCGCTCCCGCCGTAGACGCCGACGGGTACAGTGTTAAAGTACGCGATGTTTAGCGTGATTGTATCAGCAATATAAGGCAACCGAAATACCGACCACGTATGGAACGCAATTTATGAAAAGGGTCATTGTTTTTACGTACAGTTTCCAATCGCAATTTCGCTGTCAAGCAGCTGGTCTTGCTGAAGACTGACAGGTCACCGGTGTCATTTTCAAGGTGGATATCGCGATGAGAGACCCACTTGCGCTGACGGTATCACTCGCACACAACTTCTTTCTCCGTGATAGCATTTACGGGGAACGAAATATTTGGCGACGTACAGCTGTCTTCTTTCCTTTCTGCTCGATGAATACAAATCACCTAACGAACACGGACTCATCCTGGCTCACAAGCCACGATGTGAACTTGCTGTAACCGAACGACGCGATCGTTGTTTACCGGGGCACGAAAAAGGTGAAATGACACCAGAAAACCAGAAGCAGCAAGAGACGAAGCTCCCGCACGGAATAAGCTTTCTTGATAACATTGCGAACGATCTTGAACATAATAACTACATCTTTTGTTTTTATGTTTTCTTTTATGCTACGTGGTATATAAAAGTTCGCGTTCGCGGACTACACGCAGAAGCGTAGTAAGAAAGTGCGTGATTCGGCTTCGTAGCTTTGGCTGTGCTGCCACAGAAAGTTGTCGCGAGGTATAGCGAGTTTTAGTTAGCGGGAAACGCTTATGTTAGCATCAGCGTGCGTCTCCACGCTAACGCTAAAACGGAACGCGCAACGTGCGAGCCGGGGTCTTCTAGTACAGAAGAAGGCATTCCCGCTACCGCTAACGCAAGCACATACTGCGCCATCCATGCATAGAAACGCTAAATGCATTGTAGAACCCTCAATTGCGCCACTAAATCGAGCTGATCCAATGTCACCGCTGCTGCGTCTCCGTGCCACGTTTGGTTTGGAAACATGACGTTTTCATTCGAAATGTTCCACAATCGAATATTCTTGAAGACCCCTATTACCTGTCTCGGCTTGACTTGTGGCCGTATTTGCCTTGGCTTGGAAACAGGCAAATGAATACAGCGTCGCAAACTCGGTGCAGCAACAGCAAACGTGAGTGAACCTTGTAAGCAAACCTTGTAAAGCCTTCGAAACCTCAGATCTATTGTGTATCTAAAGAACGGAGCTATTTTACCGGCAGTATATGGCTGTCGAAGCCTCATTACTCAAATCTAAATAAAATACGAGCATCACATATGAATGCATGAATTTAATAATGCTGGCCGACGACTAGAAAGATCCGAAGTGGACGGCTCTCGCTTGAACAGGCACCACCATCTTGCCCTGCGTAAGCTACCTCTTGCGTGCGTTAGCGTTGAACGCTATATTAGACAGATTTAGTTGAGCATCCGCAACAGCTCTGCGTACGCAGCCCGCCATTGAAAATGACTGGCAGGCTGCGTCCGCAGAGCTGTTGCGGATGCTCAACTAAATGTGTCTATTGCAGAAATAGTGTACGCACGTAAGAGCTCGGGCTACGTTTACGTTCTGCAAATGCTCAGTTTGGACCATGCCACGCTAACGCCAACGCTAAATCCTTGCGTTTGCTGTTTCACGCTGCAGAAATTCCGGCGTCGGCGGTTGTGAGCCAAAAATCATCATCTTGTCCGTGACCGAAAAATCGAGAAAGATGCAAATAAAATAAATAATAAAAATTTCCGGGTCCGAGTGAGGATCGAACCCGGGCCGTCTGTGCGGCAAGGAGGTGTTCTACCACACAGCCACGCCTCTGCTTGGAAATGCAGTGAAAATAACTTTCTCTGCTTGGAAATGCAGTGCAAGTAACTTTCATGCTTCGCAAACCCAAGCGTCCTTTATATAAGCTTCGTATTATAACATGCAATATCCCAGGAATATTGCGTGGTACAAGCGTATACTGCCATCGGGCGTCAGAATATGTGACTATCAAAACGATTTCATAGTTTAAAGCCGGCCACCCATTACAAACGGCCCATGCCTTACTACGCGAATTCCCTTAACACCACGTAGTGGGTGCATAGCAAGTATACTCTAAGTGGTTGGAGTAGGCACTCGGGACAGGATATCGCTATCGCGTTCTACTCTTAAAGGCGAAGATTAAGGGACCCCCAAGACTGAAAGGGAATTTACCGAAGCGTATTTTATAAGTAGAGGCCGGATTTTAGGCACTAACAAATCGCGTTTTAGGCGCCAAAAACAGGCAGGCAAAACACAGTTTTAGGCACCGAAAATCGTAATTATAGGCAGAATCAATATTTGCAGCAAGTCAAATTTTCGAAGAAAGACGTGTGCTACCTGTGTCTACGACAGGAAAGCAAACAACTGTTAGAGTTTATGATGGCACAAAGGCGTCAATGGTTTAACATAGCCATGCTATTGTCCGTTTTCCCGCATGGTTTCCAGAACACGGTCTCTTCTTTTATTTTCCAGCATTGGTGAGTTAAGTGTCCGCCGTCGAATAAACATGCTTCTGGGTCTCTTTCTTTTCGGCATGACTGAGAAGGCCAGCCCAGTAGCCAATAGCCAGACCGCTAAAATGCAAGAAGGGTCTTTTAGCCTCGTATTGGCCGGGTCTAATCGCGCAGAGTGAATTTATCCTCTGTCTGTAAACACCTTAAAGGGCCCCTTGCCAGGTTAGAGCATTTCGAACTGGCACGTGTAATGCATGCACTGGGCGCTAACGATCACGCCCGCCAAGATTTGGAACGCTACGCACCCCGGAAAGCTTGAAATGTCAGACTAAACACCGTTTGCCCTTGATTTCATGGGCGAGCGCACCAGTATGGAGGAGGTGACGTACAACAAGGAATCGTCCTGCGTACGTCAGAGTAGTAGTGACACTGCGAGAATTATTCGTGGCGGCATGTGTAATTTGTGCAATCTTTTGTAGAAATATTAAAACACAAACGGAATCTGTGTGCGTTTTTATTTATTTTTTTTACTTCGATTCAGCGTGATGCGAGACTAAGCTGCCTCCATTTCGTTTGAGTCCGTGTTCTCGCCGTTGCCACGTCGTGCCGGCACCAGCCCTGACAACGCTTGGCGTGTTTTTGATGCATCGTCCCTTACAGCAGTTCCAGCGGTGTGACTCGCTGTGTCGTGGTAAGGATACATCATCCATGCCGGCCTCTCCAATCGCACAGAGGGATCCATCCCAGAGAAACAGGTGGTACACTAGAGAGAACGCCGAAACGATACAACACCGCTTGTGTGCATGACCTGGCTTCGGCATGTCATGCGCACATATTGTAACCTTGCGTGCGCATGACGTGTTGGTGCGTGTGTGTCGTGTGTTCTCCTTGCTCCGAGTTGCTCCGATACCGAAGAGGGCAGGGAAGAAATTTGGCTTGCGAGTGGCAAAGGTTTCAAGATCACCTACCTGCATCATGCTTTCGCGGCTCTTAATGAACCAAATAAAAAGTTCTTGCGGTACACAGCTCTTCATTGGGCACGCCACAACTTCCAGTGTCTAACTAAAATTTCTTATGTGACCTGGTGAAGCGTCCTTTAAGAAGCAAACTACAAACAAAACAAAAGCCAAGTGCACATCTGATTTTTTTACCTGCACTCTACCATAGGTCGGCAAAATAAATGGAGCTCACTCAGACTCGCTCAATAAATATATTTTTCGCTTAGGACTCACTCGGACTCAGACTCACCAAAATTTTGCTGAAGCAGACTCACTCGGACTCAGACTCACGAAATTTCTCTTCAACCAAACTCACTCGGACTCAGACTCATCGGTGTTTTTGTCATCCAGACTCACTCGGACTCAGACTCACCAAACTTTTCCTCAAACGGACTCACTCGGACTCAGACTCATGAATATTTTCGTCAACCTGACTCACTCGGACTCAGACTCACCAAAATTTTCCTCAAGCGGACTCACTCGGACTCAGACTCACCAAAATATAACTCAGCCGGACTCACTCGGACTCAGACTCACCAAAATATAACTCAACCGGACTCACTCGGACTAAGATTCACGAAAGTATTACTCTGCCCGACTCACTCAGACTCAGATACACGAAAATATAACCAAAATATAACTCAGCCGGACTCACTCACCAAAATATTTGTCATCCGGACTCAGTCGGACTCAGACTCACCCAAATTCTCCTGAAGCGGACTCACTCGCGGACTCACAGACTTGCCTAACTTTTTCTCAACCAGACGTACTCGGACTAAAAAATAGCCATATTCGATTTGGCCCAGCTCATCCAATAAATGTCGAAGGGCTTATGTAGAATAACATGTAAAGGGTTCACAAGTGCCAGGAAACCTTCAAAATATATGTATGATAGCTTTCAACAAACAAAAAGAAGTTATTTCCCGTGCATCGCAATGTCTATCGTGAAAAGAATTCCCCATCTCCCGCTAAAGGGAACCATGTGTGGATGCGAAGCAGCGGAGAGATGGACAGTTTGAGCGGGAATTTTATTGAAAGGATAAATGAGAATGTATAAGAGAAGACGGAGAATGTGGTGGTTGTGTGTTTATTTAGAGAACGTGTGCGATTCCTTGCGTCGGTGCACGGGGCGCTTTGAAGACGACGGCCTTGTGATCGGTGAAGTGTAGCGTCAGCGGTTGCTTTTGAAGAGTTTTCATTGTGAAGTTTGCGAAGATGAGGTCAATGCACGTTCCCCTTATGGTTGTCGGTTGTCGTCAGAAATGCGGCGCAACGAGTACACGCCCATCATGTGGTGGACGAGCCAGTCGTTCGTGGTTATATCCACGTTGAAGTCACCCGCAAGCACGAAGGGCGTGTGGCTGTATGTACTGTGCCATTGCCTTCTCTAGGTAACGTTCGACGTTCTCTCTAGAGTACAGAATGGGGGGTGAGTGTAGGAGAGGATACGCGCATGCGCTGTAGGGGGTGTGGGACGCGGGGGCCGCTCCGTAGAGTAGAGGATTCCTAGAGGAGACAAAGGGGGGTGAGCGTAGGAGAGAGAGGGGGGAGGGGACGCGCATGCGCTGTGGTGGTGTGGGACGCGGGAAGGAGGGACGGACTAAGCCCCCCTCCAAACACTTGCAAGCAAGACCAAGGAATGCGGCCAACCTGGGCGACAGACACCACCTGCCTAGCCATTGCTAAACAGCCTCTCTATGCTCTCGGCCATGGCTCTGATGACTGTAGTAGTGGTTGACAGCCTTCATATTACTACAGTGTCCTGGTTCGCATAATGGGTACTTCCCTACTTCATGAAAGTGGCCGGACGCGGGACGGGGGACGCGGGACGTGGGAGGGACGGCCAGAGCCCCGAGCATAAGATGCTTCGCATCTAAAATTCAACATTACACGCGATTTTTGCAATATTGAGAATGTTTTCTTTAAATATAAGAATGGGTATACCGACCTTCGTAGAACATTAGGTTTTCATTCCTGTTACATTTGAAATGCGCTATGCGCACGCGCCATGTTTTCAATGGGCGAGCGCGTACGTGCGTTTTTGGCAGACCCAATTATAAATGACGTCCTTTCTTACGCTTTGCCGTTCGAAGGCCTAATCACGCTACTTGGGAACGAAGAAAGCTTGACATTACGTTATGGCGCTTTCTAAACACGTTCATGAAACTGCCAATGGTCTTGCAGTCGATTTACCGCTCATTGACAACGCGAAAAAGAAAATAGTATGAGGCGGCCATCTTTTGCAGAATCGAGCTCACCACCCTTGAAAAATTTTGGAAACATGGCTTTATAGGGTGCATGGTTCTGCCTCTCTGAAGTTTCGAAAACACCTGCCACGATAGTCTAGTGTTTGTGGTGCTTGACTGCTCACCCGAAGATCACGGCATCGAATCCCGGCCGCATTTTCGATGGATGCCGAAACGCTTGAGCCATGTGTGCTTATATTTTGGCGCACGTAATGAACCCCAGGTAGCCAATATT
The DNA here is from genome assembly GCA_030522465.1 of Rhipicephalus appendiculatus. NCBI lineage: Eukaryota > Metazoa > Arthropoda > Arachnida > Ixodida > Ixodidae > Rhipicephalus > Rhipicephalus appendiculatus. Next base: position 46,479 of record JALIZH010021501.1, read on the forward strand.
TCCGTAGCCTTCGACTACGGCGCCCCTCATAATCACATCATGGTTCTCGGACGTTAAACGCCTATAATTATTATACTATAGTGTTTCGAATTATAGAAATGGTAAGTTCGGTTTTAGTCGATGTCATGCTTTCTCAAAGTGATTGCGGATAATATAGGTTCGTATTTTAAGCCAAGATGTGGTTGTCAGAGACGCCGTAGTGGAGGGCTCCAGATATTTCGACCACCCAGGGTTCTTCAACGTGCATCTTAATCTAAGTACACGGGTTGTGACTGCGTTTGTTTCTAGCAAGATATTTTTCTGAGCCGGCTAAGAACCAGTTGTAACTGTTAGTGACTACTATATCTCGTGGATAATGGTGAAGAGTCGTATCAGTACCACGCTGGATACGCACACAAGGCAAAAAGGAACGTGCATAGGTGCGCCGATGAGAGCCGGCCAGTGTGTTCAAAGGTATGGTCGAAGCTTTTCGCATGGTCTGGTACAGACCATGCAAAACGAGGTGGCAATTTTCTCAAGCCGATTGCAAGAATGCCGTATTGAAAGGTGGGGACGCGGGCGCCGCTTCACAGTGATCCTACTAGTCCCCAGAAAGGACAGGAATATTCATTTCTAAGAAAAAAGTCACTGGACAAGGCCCTGAACTGAGAACTAGAGGGTTTACTACAAACCAGACGCAATAAATTCACTTACCTAAGCCTGCGCTATTAGCAATTTTATTTCTTTTTATTCTCACTGCGTTGCTATTATATCTATCCTTCATAACTTATTATTTGTATAGTTTTTACTTCGATGTAACTGCTACTCTCTTACGCATTCTCAAATGCACAGCTCCCCTCTGTAATTCCTTGGGGCCTTCAGGGTACTATTAAATAAATAAATAATTGAGGAGCCTATTTTCAGCGCGTAAATGGGGCAGCGGAGGTTGCCATAACGTACTGTTTTTCTTTGCAGAATGACAGACTGATGGGCAATTGGTGTGGGTTCATAATGACATCTAGTGATTCATGAAACATATGAGAAATGCGCTAATTTGTCTCCCGTGAGGGGACACTGCTCAGCGACTTATGATCGAAAGCCAGTGCTACAACAAATACAAAATGAGTGACATGAAGGCAGGACATGCGCTTTTTTTTCTTTCCTGCTTCAAAGCCTACATTATCGAAAGATGCAAAGAGGGGGGTAAAGGATGGAGAGCAGTGCTCGAGTCTCGTATATTTATGAGACCGCTCCTTATCTTCATACCACCGCATACTCCTCCCCCCCCCCCCCCCTATATCTTTCCCATTGAAGTTCTGAAACAAAATTTTGAAGGCTAGATAACATGTGGGATAGATTTGTGTACACACACGCGCATCATCTATGAAATATCAACAGATAATATAGCCTAGGACCTATCTAAAATCGATTTTAAAGTTCCTATTGTAAACAACCAACCACCCGCTGCGTCACGAGTTTAAATATAAAACTCCAACCAAAATCACCAATCGTCGCCACAACAGCGGATAGAAGAACGGAAGACAATAATTCGTGACCTCTACACCAACGGCTACACAAAGGCGTTTATTCGCAGAGCCCTGCGTAAGAGAAAAGACGGGGGAAACGTGACTCCAACGGCGCCGCAACGACGCCGTGTGTCGATCCCCTATATTGCGGGCGCCAGCGAAGCAATAGCCCGTATACTAAGAAAGGCAGGGGTCGACATTTCCCACAAGCCATCCACTACCATCGGCAGTTTCATTCCTCGGCCCAAAGACAGCGCATGCGTGGAAAAAGTGCAGGGCGTCGTGTACCGGATCACGTGCGCCGACTGCCCCGCTTCCTACATTGAGGAAACCAAGAACTTCCATGAAAGAATGCGGCAGCACAAGAATGACCTCCGTCACTTGAACAGCGGACGGACCGAAGTGACAAAGCACTGCCAGCGGTTTGACCACCATACCAGTCCCGACGGCGCTGTGATTTTGGAAAAAGAAAGGAACCTTCGCCGGCGGCCCCTCCTCGAATCCTGCTACATTGAGCAGACAGCGGGAAACATCAACCACACCACGGGGGCACTGCCCTCCCTCTACTGCCAGTGCTTGCGACGACTCACAGCAAACAATCACGCCTGGCAAGAAGGCCTTGCACATCTCGGGCCTTCTCACCCCTGAACAAGAAGCCGATCATGCTTCGAAACGTCGCGGTTTCTTAAAATAAATTTTGGCTGGAGTTTTCTCTTTTCTCCAGTTTTCTGTTATCCCAACCAGACAGACTTCTGCCGAATGTTCACTTTTGAAAGAATAGAGATATTTGTGTTGCAGGCCCCAAGCTTGGAGTGTCGAGCTCGTTGCTTCGTTTTGTACTTTCCTTGCATTCCTTGGGGGTATTAGGAGCTCGAAAGCAAGATACGAGAAACTAGCCTGGGAAACGGCCGTGCCATGAAGCTTTTTGCCGTGTGGCTTGGACGAACAATGACGGCTGAGGGACCACAGAAAGTGCTTCGGCGCGTCGACGCTGACTATGAATGGAAATGTGTTTGAATAGGAAAGAAAAGAAAAAATACGAAAAAAAAAACGGGTTTTGCTTGAGTCGGCAAGGACTGAACTGCAGGCGTGCTGGGAAAATATGGCAGCAATATCTCCCAAAGAGAGTCTAGAATTCTAAGAAGTCATTAAAGTTTAAAAGCTCCTTGAATTGCCGAGAGGTAACAGAATTTTTTGACCCTATTACAGCCCGAAGAAATTTGTTTTTTGCAAGTGATGAAGCGTTGCGTATGGCATGAATGGTGCTTTTCTACCCCCCTTACTCCTTGAAATCCTGTCGCTACAAATTTCGAGGTATCACGGGGGCAAGCTTTATCTAGGCACTTTAAATAACGAAGCCGCTGTTTAATTGGTAGCGAATGACATGACGAAAGCCGATGGTCTGTGTCGTCGCTGCATTTTTAACAAGGCTTGAAATTCGGCAAGATGGTGCATAGCTACTGGGAAATTTTTGAGCGCGAAACAATGCATTCACAAGGCATTCAAAAGCACCCGTCCTGTCTCTCTCGTACTTGTGAATGTCTTGTTTGGCACTCGAAAATTTCCCAATTGCCGCATTTATTCATGAAAAAACCGAAGCGACATCTAAAGACACAAGCGATTCATTGCAACAGAGAGCGAAGGGGCGCTGGATGCTCGCGAATCGTGCTGCTTTGTCGTATTTGAATCCACATGGATGATGAAGCTCGAACATTGCACTCACTCTCCGTTGATTAGGTACACAATTGTAGATCAAACTCAATGTGGATCACGATGTCGCTAAATAAAAGTGGCCTGGAGTTGTACATGTGCCAGAACATGCGGCACATCCCACTTACATGCCCTCGTATATGAGGGCATGGACAGCTTGATAATTTGAAAAATAATTTCTAGGGCTTTGCAAGACACGCCATAAAAGGAGGCTATAAATATTTGTAACCATAGGTCGGCAAAATAAATGGAACCCATGCAGACTCACTCAATAAACGTTTTTCGCTTAGCACTCACTAGGACCCAGACTAACCAAAATTCTGCTGAAGCGAACTCACTCGGACTCAGACTCATTAATATTTTCTTCAACTGGACTCACTCGGACTCAGACTCACCAAAATTTTGCTGGAGCAGACTCACTCGGACTCGGACTCACGAAAATTTCTCTACAACTAAACTCACTCGTACTCAGACTCACCGGTGTTTTCGTCATCCAGACTCACTCGGACTCAGACTCACTAAACTTCTCCTCAAACGGACTCACTCGGACTCAGACTCATGAATATTTTCGTCAACCTGACTCACTCGGACTCAGACTCACCAAAATTTTCCTCAAGCGGACTCACTCGGACTCAGACTCACCAAAATATAACTCAGCCGGACTCACTCGGACTCAGACTCACCTGATTATAATTCAGCCGGACTCACTCAGACTCAGACTCACGCTCAATCTGAGTCTGAGTGAGTCTGAGTGAAGTCGACTCATGAGTGAGTTTGCCGACCTATGCACTCTACATTCCACTGACGGCATTCCAT
>JALIZH010021502.1:0-10894 GCA_030522465.1 Rhipicephalus appendiculatus
ATGCATGCATGCACGTGCATACGCAGCTTTTTGTTATCACACGATGCCTCTGTTATAGCGTGAAACGCTCATGCACTCTCTTATGTTTGGGGAACTTCGCGGTAAAGCACTGGGGCCATGCAATAACTGCCATTTTTATAGTAGACCACTTGCCTTTGTGTACTGGCTACAGGAGATGTTGATATGTTTTAAATGTCTTGATGATAGAAGAGGCTTCACTGCGAGAGGCCCAGTTGTAAAAATAAGGCAAACATTGGCTTGTCTTCCACTACGTTGAGTGGATGATAACACTGTGGTTGTGGTGGCATTCATTTAAAGGGTTTTGACGATTTTGTAGAAACACATTGGGCCGGTAGGCCAAGTTCTAAGGCTCATTTACAGACCAGACTGATTTAAGCTCTCTGCGTAAACTGTGTAATTTATTACAACGCTTTAAAGCTGTGAATCGCTGCAGATCACTGCGGCTCAGCCAAACGTGTTTTCAACCGCCCATTCGCAGTACAACAGCCACTGTAAGCGCGATGTCACCCAGGCTGCTGATCTGATTGGGTGTAGAATGCGCTTAAGAAAGATCGGCTGGTAGGGTAGCGGCACCTGTCGGAGCAGATATCAAACACTCTGTGATCTTAGTCTCTGTTGCCAGACGGCGTGCGTGCTGCCAGGCGCACTGGGCTATGGTCTCCGAGATTGCACGCAACCTGTCGGCGTGCAATCTCGGAGGTCATGACTGGGCGAAGCTCAAATCGTCGAGTGCGCTCATGAGAGTTCTGCGATCGCCAGCGTGTCTCATGAGTTACAAAGAAGGAGGGTATGATATAATTGTCCGTAGGGGCCTTGGTACACGGCGTGTCGCTAAATTTGTGGTTAGAATGGTTTGATGATGCTCTAGCCTAAACGCTGACAAAACTTCAAAAAACCGTTTCAGGGTCCCTTTAAGATAGCATGGTTGTTCCACTTTTTTGTATGCAATGATGTTCAGTGCAGTTGTTCTCTGCGTGAACAGCAATTGCACAGCAACTCATTGACTGTACTTGCTGGACATGTCATTGTTACAGCATGTATTCATTTCCACATGTGCCAGGGGCAGTCAAGGCACCAGGATTATATAACTAAATGTCAAATTAAGGCATTTTGTGTCATCAACATCATTATAGTGTGCTTCTATCTCTTAAGAGTTTTTTATTAAGTTTATGAATATTTATATCTTGAGGTTTTACGTGCCAAAACCATGATAGGACTATGAGGACTGCTGTAATGGGGGACTCTGGATTAATTTTGATCACTTGGGGTTCCATAACATGCGTTAAATAATAAGGCACAAATGTTCTTGCATTTTGTTCCTACTGAAATGCAGCCGCCAAGGCCGTGAATTGAACCCACTTAACACAACGGCTTACCTTCTAAGCTACCGGATGAGTCATGTAGTTCATGACTAATTCATAAAGTTTCTGAAAAGTATAGATATCTTCAGATATGAACAAACTGTCATGCTGTGATTTAAGAAAAGCCCATTTATAATATGAAAGGGGACTTTGTAGGCCAGAAAAACTGTGAAAACAAGACTTTGAATTCCTTAAACTGGCTCCTGGTGACTTCATAAGTTCCTGTGAGCTCGTAAAGGTCTTGCTAATTTAATTTCATTACAATATCGATTATGGTGTGTTGTAAACGACCCATAGACCAGACTCTGCAATTTTCTAAAATTTAGATTGCACTGCCATGGCCCAAGTACTAGACAATACTTTCAAATCTGCAACTTCATTCTGGTGTACCAGTGCAGAGATACCAGCGTAAAATTAAGCATACGAATGGAACTTAATAATAAGTCTTCTTGTTTTGTTTTTTTTTCTTTGCAGCAGCAGCAGCAGTAACTGCTTGCCATTAAATTATTGAAAACATGGGTTTGAAAAAATACTTTTACCTGGCTAAACTGATCTAATACCCGTGTCACACCGGGCCCTTTTTGAAAGGCCATCCAGTCGATGGCCGTCGAAACGCCACAAATCTATCGACTCGATGGAGTTGTCGCGCTGCTACACGGCAGTTTTGAACGGCAGTTGAGTAGTTCAGGTGTTTCTCGCAAAAATTGTGTGGTGCTGCGGATCCTTATTTTCGTATTCATGTCACCTAAAGTTAAATGTTATAAGTTCACTTAAAAACTCAGATATCTCTGTTGATGTTGTTTAAATATTTTGATAAAGTGTTTATTCGTAATTATGAATGTACATTTAGCTTTTCAGTTGTTGAGCAGCGAAAACTGTGGCGAGCGATACATAGCGAGATAGCACGCTGAAGACAAGCACGTGACTGTTGTCGAGAGTATGTACAGTTCGCACATTTCAAGTGGCAAGAATACTCTATTAAATAATTAACAACACTCACATGTTACTGCTTTTAAAGCATACTGGTTAGATTTTTTTTTTTTTGTAGTCGTGTGTACGAGCATGCCGTGAACGAGAGGGCACGTTTGCGCTGTTTCCGCTTCCGTCGCTCAACGGCCACCGATGTTTCAACGGAGTGTTGGGGTGCTCCGTTGACTCAATAGACTAATTGACTTAATGGCCTTCGAAACCGCCCATGTGGCAGCTCGTGCTTGACAGTTGAGCCAATAGACCATCGGTTCGATGGCCTGGGTATAATGTTCTTTAGTGCCCCTTTAAGTCAAGCTTCTTTGAAGTACGGATGAAGATCACTTGAATATTGTTGTCTTCAGGAGGGTTTCCGAACCTGCAAAAGTTTACTTAGGTTCATTCTGAAGCGCGATCTAAAGAAAGAAAGAAATGCAAGGAAATTATATTGTAGCATGTGTAAGAATGTTTTATGTAGCACTCCTCAGGAGTACACACACACACACCTCACACACCCTGTTCAAATGAGATTTTGCTGGATTTGCTGTATTGTGTGCCAGACATCGCATAGTCTCGGCCATTGTGTGAACCCAGCCGTACACCTTCTCGAGCACAATAGCCTGCTGTACAGTGATCGATAACCTCACAAGAGTGCATGCGCTGCAAGTGATTGTTTTTAAAGCGCAGCCATGGCCACAACAGTAATCCAGAACAGTCCTCTCATTCTTTGGGTGGGGCTTGGGGCTGTGAAGGCATTGCAGTTCATGACCAGTAATCGATGTAAATTGGGAATCGGCAATGCAGGGTGAGCCCATGAAATTGCAAGTACCATCAGGGAACACATTCGTGAACTGCAATTCACACTTTCCTGAAATTCGTTGAACTGACAGCAGCAATTGTGTGAGGTTATTTTGGTGTAGTGTGTTTTGAAAGCTCAGCTGCCCAGGTCACTTGTTCATGCAATGCACCATTTACATCATTTTCTCGCATGCAACGTCATATGTGCAGTCAGGCTGTGTTGCTGTCAGAATAAAGGTGAATTTGAAATTTCAGGTGAGGGAGCTTTGCCACAAATTCCGTGTCAGAAGTCCTTTCAAACTCGACACCTGTCCATATGACCTTAGATGTGCATAAGCGTCCATCTCATACGTGCTCTGTTTTCTTTCACCTTGCCCTAAACTAGGAAATAAACTTGCAGAAGATTGTCACAGCTTTTATACTTGGTTGTAATGGGAATCGGTGTGGTTTGCTTCTGCAGACAGGAGGCTATTAGAGTTTGTAAATTGGCCATCACCATAAGGAATATGGGCATGCCTAACTAGATAACCCTATTAACGCAATAGCATTAAAGAGCTCAGTTAGTCTGAGGCCATGCGGAGTCGGCGTGTTGTTGTGTGGCCAGTGTACGCGAGTTCTGCAAGGTGCAGTGTGTTTTTTTGTGCTGTCGTTCTGGCCACTTACCACACATAAAGGACGCGGGTCGGCTCTGCAGAAAGGGGACGCAGTAGACCTCTGCGGAGGGAAAGAAAGGCGACTCTGTGGTTGTGCCGTGGAAGAGTAGAAGCACCAAAGCCGCCCCCCTCGCTTGGAACACAATGGAAGAAATAAAAGCTGAATGCGAAGCATGTTGCGCAGATGGGGCACTGCGACGCACGGCTTCCTGGTTTCGGTGTTACTGTTCGGCATTTGTGTGCGTTCTTTGAGAATGCCGTAAGAAAACGTAATTGGTTTTAAGACCGTTTAGCCTGCTGCGACTGAGGGGATGTTTTTGTGTGCAATCGCCCGCGGGTTACAATTACAGCAATCGGAGCGTTCCAGCGATCTGGCCCCCCTGCTGCATAGGATCACTGAGTGTCGTCGGGCCAGCGGAGCATCTCACTGTCGCATACACATATATCATCTGTGGCCAGGACCTGGAAACATTATTGCTGCTGTTGGGGTGGCTTCCTAACAGAGATGTTTGGTGCACTAGCTGGTTGAGCTTGAGCCTGGCCTGCGGTTCCAACGGATGTCAAGGCCGATACTCGGCTTATAATGGAGGGGATATGTGATGACATGTGTTTTGCAGTGAACTTATTACCTCGCCTGTTGTATATTGTGACGGGCTTTTTACCAATGTGGTGTCTGTCATGAAAGTGTTAGTGCAATTGGTTGTGGTGATATGAACCTCTCAAGTGTGATTGGCTTGTTGGGGGGACTCTTTGTCTAACTGAGGTTTGAAGAGATGATGTCTTGGATGTGAGAGGGAGTGGAGGTTCGGGCTTGGACCCAGGGCTGACGCCTGAATGCTGCATTGAAGCGCCTCTTTACCAGACAACAGCTCTTCCTTCGCGCTGCCACCATGCACTTGTGTTATCAAGGGGTGCCGACTTCTTACCTCAAACACCTTCCCTCCTTATCTAGTGTTGAAGCTAGTAGAGGATAAAAAGGGAAGCGGAAATTAACTAGCTCGTTCTACAGAAATACCAGTGTCAGTGTCAGTGCCTTTGGTTGCAAGTGAAAAAGCAGCGTTATCTGTGAGCGAAAATTCAAGGTACAGTAGAACCTCGTTGATACGCTTTCCGAAAAAACGCGGAAAATAAACGTACGATCCGAATCGGGGTTAATTTAATTTTCGCGATTGCGAGTGTAGGAGCCGGGAAATCGTATTAAGTGGGAACGTATCAACGTGGTTCTACTGTAGATACAAATAAAGATAAGAGCCGGAGACGTTTGTATAGTTCAAGTCTCCACTGAGCATCGAAGGTAGGCTAGTGTTTGGGAAGGCAACAGTGGGTGTGTGCGTGAATGTGCGTGGGTATCACTATCACATTAAACTCCTAAAGGTGAAGTTTAAGCCCCCCACACCCCCCCCCCCCCCTTTTTTTTTATGCTGACACTTGGGCATGAGATCAACGTTTTTCATTTTTTTTGATGGGTCCTTACAAATTGTATTAAAGGGTACTTCCAGCATTCACCATGTGGAATTCAAGCTTAAGTAATAACAGTGGACTTCCTTATATTTTTTTCTTGCTATATTTCCTTTTGAGGCACAAAAATTTATGCTGTGATGATGCATGTTAACACAAAAAGTTGAATCTGCTGAAGCTTTTTAAAAGCTGCATAGAGAGAGGTACCATACCTACTAGAGGCATCAGACAGTGCACAACAGTTGCTATGCAATGTGTTACTCATAACATTTAAATGCATGTTTTGTGCATTTGGCGGGACGACTGAACGTTAGAAGTTTAGTTGTGATGTTCAACGTTTTTGAAACTTTAGGTTCTTTCTACGGGCAGCTGAAATTTTCCTTTTATAACGGCTGCACAAGCATTGTGGAGAATGTTTTTTAAAGAGGTAGCGTGTGAGCCTTTTCTTGTTTTTGCTTTTTTAGGGGCGAAGCTCCTCAGGGTGTGGGTCGTTCCCTCCTGTGTACATAGTATGTAGCCACCTCTAGTTTATGAATTGCTCAATAGATGGCGTTAGTGGTTTTTCGTATACGTTGAATTAAAGATGATAGATGGCACTGTTATAATAAGAAAAGGGGCTCGCTCTTGGCGCGCTTTCTCTTTCGCTCGGAGTCGCGAAACCAGGGCAGCCGGTATCTGTGGAGCATGCGGCGGCTCCGGTACTCACGGCGGCACAACCCATAGCCAAGGACGCGTGGCTTTCACAACTCACAGCAGTGTTCTGTGGTGATGCATGCGGAGGCGAGGCGTTGCGTCGAGCACTGGTGTGTACTTCGGCGTCTGAGTAGGTGGCATCGTCTTCCTCTGTCGTGGAACGCCAACTGGCGTTGTCGCTGAGGCTGGGAGCGCCCGGAACACAAGTCGGCGACGCTTGTGCCCAGCTCACGATCGAACACCCAGGATCATGCAAAGACGTGACACGTGTTGTCACGTCTTTGCATGATCGAGTGGGCAATGTACGGGGGGATTCACGGTTACCCGAATGATCCCTCCGAGCTTCGCCCACTCACCATCATTCACTTCGTGGATATGCTGTGATTTTGTTTTATTGCCCATTGTGGCATCGAAAATGTCCTCCAACATATGCTTTTCTCATACCTTGTTGAGTGGTTTTGGCGAATTCGTTTTCATTTTGGCTCTTTCTTGCCTGACGCATCTTTCATCTTTCCATTGCCATAAACAATGCACACAAGCTGAGTATCTCTTGTTTTGTAATGCAGGAACACCATCTACAGCGTGCGATCTCAGCACAGCAGGCATTTGGTCATACAGGAGAGCTGGTCATTCCCACGCCTGAAGTGTACACCATTGATGATGAACTCTTCGACGAGCTCTACCCTCCAAATTACAAGGTTTCAAGGCAACTCATTCACATGCAACGTAAGTTTGCTTCCGACCTGTGATTCATCAATAATGGATGGGTGGTTGTGTGTGTGGCAGTGCACGGTTTGTTGCACCGTCATGTGCAATCTCACTGGATGCTAGATAGAAGTGAACATAATGTGTTCCCTACTTCTTGATTTCACCATTTTGTTCAATGATGATAAAATTTCAGCTTGTATACTTAGTCTCATCTGCTTTATTGACTGAACATGTGTTAGTGTACCGTAAGATCCTGAGCAAACGGCCCCCTCTACGGGGAAGGATAAGTCGGAAGAGATTTGTTGGTGGGGCCCTTGCTCGGTCATGGATCGAAATTCAAGCTGGCGCTGGAAGAGCCGCTAAGAATAGAGAAATAAAGAATGCATACCCGTGGTTCTAATTTTTTTTCATTCATTCAAACTTTATTTAAGACAATTTACAATTGTCTTAGGAGACGCAGCAAAAGGCCCGAAAGGTGCCTGACTAGGCTACGTCACCCAGACAGCAGCTGCAGTGCGTTCTGTTTTTCGCAATATACATAAATAGAAAACATACATGTATGATACAGTACAAGAACAATAAAGAAAAGTACTCGTTGTGCTTTGAGACGAAAATAGACCAGAAAAACGAAAAGCAACGATACAAATGTACACATATGTGGCAGTATCTGTTTAAAAAAAAAAATTACAATATACATTACACAGCATTTAAGAACACATCAATACATAACTTAGAACAAAACCCTAAGACTCGGGAAATATTAATTCTTTTACTCGCTTTTTAAATTGTGTTAGGGAGATTCTATTTTGCAGTAGGGTTAGTATACCTGGGTGTTCGTTTAAGATGTCTGGTATTAATGTTGCCAATTTTTGTAAGCCGTAGTTTGTTCGGGATCGGGATTTGACTATTTTGTTTTTACGTAGTTCGTATGGGGTTTGCTTGATCTGATATTTTTCCTCGAAAAGCATTCTATTTCTTGTATATTGGCGCATTATCTCCTGTGACAACTTTATTTTAAGTAGGTACTTTATCGGCATTATATTATAGTTGCTGAAGTAAGGAGTTGTACTCACAGCATATGGGATGTTTCCAACAGCTCGTATTGCCCGCTTTTGCAACGATAACAGCGAACTTAAGTTCGTCTCGGTGGTTGTAGACCACACCAGAGAAGAGTATGTAAGACGTGACTGTATAAGGGCATAGTAAAGCTGTCGTTTCGCGTCAGGTGGTAGAAAGTGCCTTAATTTATTTACTAACCCGATTGCTTTGGATACATTAGTCCTTAGTGAGTCCACATGTGGTGTCCATGAAAGGTTTTCGTGAAATATTACCCCTAGAAATCTGATGGTTGATGTCTGTTGTAGTAGTGTTCCCTGAAATGTCAGCGGTGGGGTTTGTTGATGTGCTGTTCCCTTAGCTTTGAATAAGACGTATTGTGTTTTCTTTGTATTAAGTTGAAGTTTCGAATGAAATGCTTTATTAAGTACGCATGCATTCACCGTCTTCGTTCGCCCCCGTCGGGCGAATAAAAACAGTGAATGAAACAGGGAATTCGGTCGGTGAGGGGAACCGCATATTTGAAATCTCCCAAACAAGGCAGGGGGGTGCTTGCTCGATTAGGGTCGTTTGTTTGGGATTTTACGGCAGCTCAACCCATCAGCTTCTGTTCTTTGCATTCAAATATATATATATATGTAGTATAGTTACTGTTTGTGTCAACAAGAACCCATAGAGGACCTAATTGAATACTTCTTGTGTGTAAACAGAAAGGGAAACTGATTGAGAGCCTAAGTCATTTAGTCTCAACCCTTAGTTCACCTTCTTGACTTCAAAACATGTGTAGCAGTATGCTTGTGTACGTGTGTGTGTGAGTGAAGACATTGTGTTTGGCTGTTTTTTTTTTAAATAATATGTTAAGTTGCTTGTATTATCGAATACGTAGTTGTGGTTCTCACAGCAAGGCTCATGAAAGATGATATCTGCCGGAGTTTAAGCGTCCATCTACCATGTTTTATGTCGTTGATTTCAGTGCCATCGGTAGCCAACATTTTTTTCTAATTTCATTATGGGTAGAGATGCTCCCGAGCCATATTCTTGATAATTAAAGGGGCCCTGCAACACTTTTTGAGCATGCTCAGAAAACGCTGCCGATCGGTAGTCCAGGCTCTCGAGAACATGCGAGCCAAATGTAGCGCAGCACGCGGCGTGGAATTCACAATAAATTCTCAAAGTCAGCTAAAAATTGCTTTCTCTTCTCTCGACAAATGACGTTGCGTACTCAAAAATCACTCGTCACCGACATTGTATCAGCCATTGGCTGATTTGAGCATGGCACGCTCGGTAGTTACAGAGGCCGCGACTTGTCCACGCGTGTGCGCGCGATCGCAATGAAAATTCGCGTACTGGAAGGGAAAAAAAAAAAAAAAAGGAGAAAAAAGCGCTCAAGATCACGAGGCGCGCGTGACGTATTTTCTTTCCCCGTGCCATCCCTCCCTGCTTAGCTTCCAGCGCTTTCGGCGGGACGAGAGAAGAGAGAATGCAATTGCAGCGTGCGAGAAATCTTTGTAAGTCCACTCGTACTGGACGGATTCCAAAAATTTTTGCGGCGGTGAATTCGTGAGGCAATAAGCTCCTTTAGTGAATCCATTCCATGGCTACTTGGAAAAGTGTTGCAGGGCCCCTTTAAGAGGGTCGGCTTCTCAAAAGGAGATGCTACAGAGATTTCCAGATCTATTGAGTGTCTCTTGTCAATCTAGGAATAGCATTCTGGCAGAACACCCACAACAACATTGAGAAGCAGAGAAGAGCTGCCTCTTAATACCTGGTTGTAACGTACTGTCACGGTCAACAGTGAGCTGGCAGTGACTACGTTTATTGGAAAGTCCCTGTGAAGTGAGGCAAGAGCAGTTCTTGCGCACATCAGCTCAGCCTCGGAACCCAGAAAATTCTATCATTTGTGCTTGTGACCACTTCGTCTTCAGTCAGACGCATCTGCAGATGACAGTAACACAGGGGCTCTCACTCTAGCATGTAATGTAATAGAGCATTATGGTTAGCACTTGTGAAAAAAGCAGCGCAGACATAAGCATAAGTACTAGGTCCATGTACAATGCTATGGTACGCGTAAACTCAGTCAAGTCTGGTAAGCAGTCTGGTTTTCGGTGGACGACGCAGACATTGGCTCAATGATCAGCCTTTCATCAGAGCTTGTGTCAGTTATGGGATTGGTCTGGTGTAACGTGTGGAAACAGGGCCGTGGGTCAGTCAATCACAGTGTTGTTGGAAAGCCATTCCTAATGATGCTGCTGTGATGTGGTGTGTGTTGTGCTATAAGAGCAGAGTATTTTTCTTCTAGCACGATGCTGTTGGAAATCGCTCACACATTGACGCTTGTGTGTCACATCCCTTGAAATGAACCTGCCACTGTGGTCTAGTCATGGTGCTCGACTGCTGACTTGCAGGTCGCGGGATCGAATCCCGGCCACGGCAGCCGCATTTTTGACGGAGGCAATAATGCCTGAGGCCCATGTGCTTATATTTAGGTGCACATTAAAGACCCCAGGTGGTCGAAATTTGTGGAGCCCTCCACTACAGTGTCTCTCATAATCATATGGTGGTTTTGGGATGTTAAACCCCAACAGTTATTATTCCTTGAAATCAACGAAAGGGAATTTTGAGGGCTCATTTCTTTTTTGATACTACCTTAAAGGGCCCCTAAACCACCCAGAGGTCAAATTCAGTTGTGGCGAGGAATTTGTGCACAAGTGTGCGACGAACACGGAGCCATGAGAATTTTGAAACGGTGCCGTAATAGCGGAGTTATACGCGTTTGATCATCGAAACACGCCGATCGCTCCTTTCGCTCTTTCCATCGCTACCCTCCGTTGGTATCCTCTTCCAAAGCCGGTTTGCCCTCTCGCCGAGCGCCCCTTCCAATATCGCGTGGCATACGTCACCGCCGACGCGCTGCTCGAAACACCTTCTACTTCCGGTTGCCGCGACTCAGCACTCCGTCTGCTCCGTTGACCGCGCGCTTGTTGGCTAACCGCTGCTGCCGTGCCGGCCCGTGCTTATACGAATCGTGCTGGCATGGACCCTGTGTTGCGCGCACGCCTTCAAAGGATCGCCAACATAATGGATTCGTACGGTGACACGCCGTGCCAGAACACCTCCGCACGGGCAACGCGACGAACAATAAGGTGCGCGGCCAGCTGATTGCTGACTTACCGGAAGTTG
>JALIZH010021503.1:0-41273 GCA_030522465.1 Rhipicephalus appendiculatus
GCAGAAATTCCGGCGTCGGCATCGGCGTCGGCGTCGGCGTCGTTGGTTGTGAGCGAAAAATCATCATCTTGTCCGTGACCGAAAAATCATCATCATGTCCGTGACCGAAAAATCGAGAAAGATGCAAATAAAATAAACAATAAAAATCTTCGGGTCCGAGTGAGGATCGAACCCGGGTCGTCTGCGTGGCAAGCAGGTGTTCTGCCACCCAGCCATGCCTCTGCTTGGATATACTGTGAAAATAACTTCCTCTGCTTGGAAATGCAGTGAAAATAACTTGCATGCTTCGCAAACGCAAGCGTCCTTTATATAGGCGTCGCAATATAACATGTAATATCCCAGGAATATCACGTGGTACACGCGTAAATTGCCATCGGGCGTCAGAATATGTGACTATCATAACGATTCCATAGTTTAAAGCCAGCCACCCATTACAAACGGCACACACCTTACTGCGCGTATTCCCTTAACACCACGTAGTGGGTGCATAGCAAGTTCGAAAACATTTCTCACATTTGCCGTGCATAATTTCTCCAGGTTTAAACCACACTACCCATTACATAGTATGCACTAAGTGATTGAAGTACGCAGTAGGGGCGGGATATCGCTATCGCGTTCAACTCTTAAAGGCGAAGCTTAAGGGTCCCCCCAATTTTTTTTGTCACGTGAATAGTTGTTACTTAGTGCTACTTGACTTTAGTTGCGTGACGAGTTGCTACGTGATGTTGCGCGATCTTTAGTCCCGTGACTAGTGGTTACGTGATCATGGTTATTGCATTCATGGTTATTGCATTCCACGCTGGACTGATCGGCGCAAGTATTGTGGCAGTGAAACAGAGGATGAAGAAGAGGACGAAAAGAGCGCGTGCCGCTTCATCAGGGTAATTTCGGTTAACACTACTTGGCGACAAGAAAACATTTAACTGCACCTGTGTTAAAATCAGACTGAGTTTTCTTGTTAGTCGTGGGCGTGCGCTGATAGAGACAAAGCAAAAGCTTCCAATGGCGTCGTCTAAATATCCGTCACGAATTCTTCACCAATCAAAGGGAAGCAAGGTACAACCAAACCAAGCATTTAAAGCGGTAGCAGTGATTTACTTATATAATTAATTAGCTAATGATACACCTACGCAGAATATATCGGCTTTTTCGAGCTGCCTAAGCGATGCGTAACCGTAGAAGTTCTTTGTAGATTACAGCCTCCCCTAGAACGTTGCTAATGTAACGAAATTCGGCAGAACCCACGAATTCCGGGAGTAGATTTCATGCGCAGCAGTGAGCGAGTAGCAGTCTAAGCAGTATTTTTTTTCTTTTATCTAAGGGTTATTGACACTATGGTAGACGGAGCAGTGGGAACTCTACGAACGGGAATCGCTAGGTGTCTGTGCGATGCACTTTCACTGGTTTCACAAAAGTGAAGCTGCTATACGTTTTCTTTTTATTGCGATAGCAATTATATGGACACTCTCGGCTGGTTTTCGCCGTCGCCGTCATGTCCCGTATATGTATATGTATCTATATAATTATAAAAACCTCAAAGAAAAATAATTCAGAAAAATGCTTCCGACGCGCGGCATCGAACCAGGGACCTCTCGCTCTGCAGCGCGCGGCGCTAACCGCTCAGCCACGAAGGCGAACGTCCTGCCACGTTCAAACGGCGAGCTATTTATATACAGCGAGTTTTCGGCGTGTTTTCAGCCTTACCAACGAGATGGCGCAAAGGCCGCGCTCGGCGGGGATTAGTTGCCCCGTTCGTCGCGACGCGCGCTCTCAGGCGCGCACTTTACCCGAAGGGGGGTGGGGGGGGGAGGGTCGATGCCCGTGCGCGCGCGCGCTTATCTCCCGGTGGCGGAGAAGGGGGGCTTTCGCCGGAACGATACCCATGTAGTTACCGGGCGCGCGAAGGTCACATCGCTCGGTGCAGTCCCCCCGTTTGCGAAAAGAGCACGCTTTTCAAACACAGCGAAGTAACAACTGTGACACTTGTTAGTTCGCGCTCGTCTGTACCTGTGAATACGTTTCGTGCGTCGTTTTTGATTGAGCAGCGCGTAAAGTGTCGAGCTGTGAATGTTTTTTGTTCGCTCTCATCCTGTGCGTGTTGTTTTCGTGTGTCATGTGTGCGTGAGCAGCGCGCTGCACGTTTCGACCTGATGTCATTCGTCGCTTTACATTCCAATTTGTTGCTATCGCATTCATTGCTTCGCCTTGTGGCGAAACTGTGATTTTTTCATTTGGTCACAGCGTTACGAGGTGGACGGACTTCATTGTGCATATTGAGTACCAGCTCAAATATGGCGGACTTACCAGGCTCGCCGACTGCGCTGGCGTGCGAAGGGTAGCTCACTGTCCCGACGTATCGTCGACAATCTTGTTAGGCAGAGACATAAGTTTCATCGCAACAAAATGCAGGCTATGAAGGCATGAGCTGCGTATTATTAGTGACCGTCGTCGGAGTATTACAGGAACGCTTGACCATAGCTTGCGAAGTCATAGGTACACATATGTAACATATATTACATTGTTAATAAAGCGGATAGCCAAAACGGCAAACACGGTTGGCGTTGCGCCGTTGAAGCTTCCATAAGGTATTTTTCCGAAGCACTTTGAAGCAATGGCGTACATCCATAGGAGTGCGCATGCAGTTCTTGGAATCCAACATCAGGGTTCCTCGGTTGCCATTATGGTAAAAAAGGTGGATGACAATAATCTTGCACTCCAAACAATGACTGGATAGTCTGAGTTAAGTTGTAGGGTGGACATTGCGCCACCTGCCCCCCTTCAGTGATTAGCGGGCAGCGGCCGCCCCTCCTTGGCCCCACCTTGCGCGCACCATTGCGTGGCTCTCTGGTAGAATACTTGACAGACATGCAGAATGTCTGGCTTCGATTCTGTCTCGAGACGTGACAATCACTGCTTGTCAATGCACTTAGTTGGGCCAGTTGGTTCTGCATGTCGATGAAGTGGATGCGCTTGAAAGACGAGGACGAAGAAGAGACGGGACACACACTCGTGGTTCGAGTGTCCCGTCTCTTCTTCGTCCTCGTCTTTCAAGCGCATCCACTTCATCGAATCACTGCTTGCTTCCCTAGGAATTATCCTCCCGTCGGCAACGACGCCGACGCCGCACTGCACATTTACTGCGACACAGGCAACATCGGCTCCTTTACGCTATCGCCTTAACATTTCCTCTCAGTGAGTTCATAAAGCGCCTGCGACTGGTTCTGGAATAGCACAAAAAACACGAGGACACAGACAGGAGACACGATCGCCTTTGTCCGTTGTGCTTATTTGTGTGTGTGTGTCTTTTTTTTGCCCGCTATACCACATTGCGTTCAGACTCACACGTGGCGCATACCCGCACACCATGGCCCACGCTATTAGTATATGTGCCACATGTGATTGGTGCAAAAGGGTTCATGACGTACGAGACGCGCAAGTCATGTTATTTATTACTTGAAAAGCGCTTGAAAATTACTTGAAAAGCGCTTAACTAAGTACCTCGATAAGTTTAATATTCTTACTGATTATCAGTTTGGTTTTCGTGCTGGATATTCTACTTATCTTGCTTTGTTCTTTCTTACTGAATTTCTAAAAAAGACGGTTGATGAAGGAACTTTAGCTGGATCAGTTTTCGTTGACCTAACTAAAGCATTTGATACTATTAATGATCAGATATCTTCCTAAATCTAGAAGCAATTGGAATAACTGGTCCTGCTTTGTCACTGATTCGTAGTTAACCTCTTTAATAGAAACCAAATGGTCAGTATTTCCGGTACTTACTCAAAACAAAAAAAACGATTAACACAGAGGTACCGCAAGGGTCCATTTTGGGCCCACTTTTGTTTTTAATTTATATTAACAACCTGCCTAATTATATCATGCACTGTAAATGTTTGCTCTACGCTGATGATACGTCCGTCAACTGTAGTTCACCCTTAAATGCCAGTAGCGAACATATTTCTCACGAAGTTTAAACGCCTCTATCTCCAATACTAGAAAATACTTCAACCTAGAGACGGTTACTACATGTGAAGTGATGTTTTAGAATCAACTGGACAACATTTCAGTGACTCAAACGCAAGTAGCTGGAAGGTGCCTCAATTACCGTTGGGACCACCGACGCTTTTTTTCTCTGAGAGGCAGTTCGTCGCGCGGGTTTTCTCCAGCTGTGATAATTCCTGTTTGGGTGTATTTGCCGCAATAAGAATGGTCAGTAAATGCATTTACTGAATGCCTCATTTGTAAATGTGCAGGGGAATATACTTCCCTGCGGGTTTTCCACGATGCCAATCCCCAGGATGCCATTTTCTCTTTCTCTAAAAGAAAACGCGCTCGACAGTTCATGAAGCACTAGATTTGCACTTTTCTTTATCTGATCATGTAAACAACTTTTGTGACAGCGAGGAATATGATCACGAGGGCGAACCATTGTGCATAATTGCTCGCTCGAATGGTGATACAATACGCATCGACCATACGACTGCAAAGCAAGGCCTTGGCTCCTGGGACAATTTTTGAAGGCATACTGTTCAAAATAAAAGGCATCAACGCACGCGCCCTGAAGGCCTTCCAAGGTGACAGCAAACGGTGTTAGGTGTACCAGACCAAGTGCCGTTTTCACCTGCGCTGCATTCTCCTAGAGGACCATGAACCTTCAAACGCCGCTGGTGTCGTTCAAGTGAACAAAACGACAAGAAGTAGAAGAGTGTTTGCTCTACGTGCAATTTTCAGGTTCATGCCGTACCATGCTTCCAAAAGTGCCCCCACAGGAGCGATTCTGCCAAGGAGCCATAGGGAAGTATATTACCTCCCTAATAATCACGATTTAGCGTTGTATAATGAAACTATTGATGTTGCATTGTGTTCTTTAGATAATAAATAGCGTTTTCAAAGAATCTTGCATTAGTATTTACGATAGATACCTTATGGGCGTTTAAAGGTTAAGCGCCATCCACTGAAGTTGATTTATGTAGCACTGTCCAGGGCTACCAACCCCTGGAGCACAAGCTCTAAATATCAGCTTACCGCTTCTGGTGTTGCTAATACCCATTTTGCTGTTGGCATCGTTACGCAACTGTAAACAACTGGTTATAAAAAACATGTGCGACTGTTCAACATACGTTTGTGCGTACAACATTTGTACATATCTTTAGTGTCATTGCGTAACGTTTCGCTCAATAAAAAATTACAATACAGTATCCTTCCATCCGCATGCTTCGCATAACATCGATTGCCAAGGTACGTGGGATCTGCTGAATTATTCCTCAGGCTTTTGTAATGGGATGGAGCATTGAACGACTTACTCGTTACGCTATTCACATTTTGTGACGCTGGGTGTTTACTTTACTGTTCTAAAACGCTTTATTACACATGTTAGCACGATTCCTTACCCGACATGTAGCCTGCATAGGGTCAGTTTGCAACGGTGTTTCAAGCACCGGCGTAGCTCAGTGGTAGAGTACTAGTCTGCCACACAGACGGCCCGGGTTCGATTCTCATTCTGTCCTGGGTATTTTTTTATTTATTTAGCTTTTTTTTCTTATTTCGAGCGATAGTGGTTACGGCCATCGGCGGCGGCGGCGACAGACAACTACGGTGCCAAAATGACCCTTGTTGTGATCTCATAACAGCTTTCGCTGTAAATCGAGGAATCAACCGCAAAGCCTAGCCCGAAGCGTGCATGGGATGGGTGTATGGGTAATGCTGGGAATGTATGGCTCGCCGTCGCACACAATTAAAGCAACGTTTAACTTTGCACTTATTTCTTATCCAAAGACCATAACACAAGGAAAAAAAATATGATTAGCTTCATTCTGCTGAAAAAAAAAGACAACTCCTGCTAACCTTGGCATCCGTTTAAACTGAGGAATTTACCGCAAAGACAAGCCCGACACGCGCATCGGTTGGGCGCATGGATAATGCTGGGAATGTATGGCTCACGGTCGCACACAATTAAATGAACGTTTAACCTTGCACTTCTCCCTTATCGAAAGATTATGACATGTGAAAAAATACGATTAGCTTCATTCTGCTGTAAAGAAAACTCCTGCCAACCTTGTCAGCCGTTCAACATGAGGAATTTACCGCAAAAACAAGCCCGACACATGCACGGGTTGGGCGCATTGATAATGCTGGAAATGTATGGCTCGCCGACCCACACAATTAAACGAAGGTTCAACCATGCACTGCTTGTTTATCGAATGATGAGTGCAACAGTTTGTGTAATACCAGCGCTATACATATTACAATAAAAGTTAATACACTGAAAAAAAAAACGCTTAAATTAACGTAAAGATGGAATTTCGTGCTTATAATATTTCAAAACTTCTAACACGGCTAAATATAATTAGTAGTCTTGTGGGCCAACTAGGTCCTGAAGTATAGCTTTATCTACAATTACAAGAATTAGCTCATTTGAAAAGATCATGTTTTCTACGATGTGACCTAACTATATCGGATATTTGTCGCACGTTATCAATTTCATCGAAACAAAATATTCACAAACAATGCAAATTTTCAGAGTCGCGATATCGTGCGCTTGTAGTCTGCGGCTATGTATGTTGGAAAATATGCATGCGTTATGGGTGTCTTTGGTGTTAGAAGTCCTTAAATGTTGTTTATTAGCCCTTGACAACTGGTTATTTATGCCAATGGTGGTCTTCGCTTTCATATTATATATCCTAGAATCAGCTCGTTTTGTCTTTGGTGTGTTGTCAGGAAGGTTATAGCAGGTATTAAGAACTGCGCATATTGGCGACTGAAGGTTAATTCATTTTATGAAATTACGCTATGCATTGTGTAGAAAATAGGAACGGGTGAACAGGCACCTCTTGTGTCGGTATATGCGTCCACCTATTTTACAATATATTACCGCAAGAGCGTCAAAAATTTCCTTTCGCAGGGATTCCGTTGGGGGGTGTAAGTGTCGGAATCGTTGGTTGTTAGCGAGAAATCGGAATTTCGCGAAAATTTGAGATAGATGCAAATGCATAAAAAATAAAACTTATGCGGGCCGCTTGAAAATAGAGCACTGGCCTTCTGCGTAGCATGCTGGCGTTCTCTAACGTAGGCTTGCCAGTTCTTGAAACTGCTTCGCACCCGGCATAATTACGCTGTTGCGTTCTACTCTAAAATGCGAAGCTCAACCGTCCACGAAATTTCTACTTTGTTCTTTGCATCTGTTTACATTTTGTATGTATAACACTTGCTCTTGGTAGACAAAAGTTATTTGAACGTACAGTCGCGGCCACTGTTAGATGCAACACTTGCACGCAGAGCATGCCTAGATTTCATTTTCTTGCATAAAAACAAGGGCTTAGATTTGCATATGGCTACTGGTGGTTGACAGCTCAGACTCTTTCCGACAAACTAGTAAAGCGCACGTCCAATGTTTCCCCATCCACTTGCAGTTAGGGGGGCCAGCAATAAGAAAGGTGCTCATTCGAGTGTTGCATCTAACAGTGGCCGCGACTGTACATTGACTCTCTATCGCATGTATTTTACAGCTGAGGTGTTATGCCTGAATTTTCCCGTGTGTCGTAGATAAAAATTATCATAATCATTAGCCCGCACGCACACTCTTCATCTTCTTTTTCACCGGCGTCCACCTCTTCTTCTTCTTCTGCTTCGCTCTCAGGACACGTGCGCCGATTTCTCCGATGTGAAATATAAAAATTAGGCAGATCCAAAGTACCATGGGAATCGATGTTATTCGAAGCATGCGGAGGTAAGGTGACTGGGTTGTAATTTTTTTATTTAGCGAAACGTTATGAAATTACGCTAAAGATATGTACAAATGTTGCACACATGGTCACATGTTTCATATAACCACTTGTTTACAGTTGTGTAACGATGCTAACAGAAACATGGGTATTGGCAACACCAGAAGCCGTAAGCTGATATGTAGAGCTCGTGCTTGCAAGGATGGCAGTCCTGGGTAGGAATGCGTAAACCAACTAAAGTGGATAGCGCTTAAGTATGCAATTGACGTTAACCCAACATGAAACCTCTATCATAGGAGCACGTATGTAATGATTTTTAACACGAAAGTGTTTTATGCCATGGTCCACCAAGAGCTTAGTGACGTATTTCCGTCATGGATATGACGTTGTAAAATTAACGCTGCCAAATGCGAAAGAAAAGACATTTAAGAAAAGGTTCTCCCGCCGGGCGTCGAACCTCTGACTCCCTGGCCCGCGACGAAAATCGCCCGTTGCTCTACTGACTGAGCTATCGAAGCCGTTGCAAGACTGTACAAACACGCCTTATACCTCTCACACATTCTCTCCCGCACGGTGCTCCCTGTTGGCGAGGCGGGGCGGTGCCGCCGTCTGTGAGCGGTGAAGAGAAGTAATGCGGCATGACACTTACTAACACCGGTAGACAACGATTCGTCGACGACGCAGTTAAAGCATGGCGTCCGAGATAGCGCGCCGGCGCGCAGTCTTAGAGGCCATGGTTAACGCTTCTCGATAGCAGTGAAAAACCTTGGCCGCGCTAGCATCGGGGAGTCGCCGACGCAGTTCTGTTCTTTGCCTTTCGCTTGGTGGCAGCGTGTGACAGCTGGTTGTCGGAGTCATGCAGCTTTCAAGTGCACCAACGGTGTTTCGCCGCCGACTACTTCGGGTGCCATAGCACCGACTAATGAAACTGCTGCAGTGTTTTCTGCAGCAAGGCAACGATGTAGACGGGCGAATGTGGTGCTTCGGTGGAGCGAAACAGACCATCGGGACGTGGAAAGCCTGCACGCGTTCGCGGCTCCCGCTATGAACCTCTGCCTTTCGCCTTGCTGAAGCGCAGAATGGTAGTGTATGCATGAGCGCAGGCGTAGGTTACCCTGTTGCTCAGAAGCGCACACCGTGCCGTTTCTCTGCTTAATAGATGACGCTTTGAAGACGCACATATCGATGTGTGCTTGTTGTTACCGTTGCGCGACATTCACGATACGCTGTGTCCAGTTATACGTTAAAAACTTCAGCTACCACAACTGTTAAATCATGGTCATGGGCAGTAGTCGTCGCGATGGAGATATGCCACTAGGCGTCAACGTCGGTGTGTCCACGTGAAATGGTGCTATAGCTGCCAAACACCAATAGACATTGTATAAGCTCTCATTTATCACTACACAATAAGCACTACTTCTATGAAGACACATTTCATTTTCGTGTTTTACCGATTCCTATGACGGAGGGATCATCCATGTTTTTGTTTTAATTAGATGGCCAGCACTGCACAATTGACGTTTCACAAACATTACGTCTGCATAGGGTCTTTTACAAAGCAGTTTCAAGGCCTGACGTGGCTCTGTGGTTGAATACTTGATTGCCACGCAGAAAGCATGGGTTCAATTCCTGCTAAGACTCTGATTTCTATTCTTGCATTCTTCGCGTCAACGCCGCCGATGTCACTGTTTCTTAACGGCCTCACATTTAAATTGCCAATGTCGGTTCTCGCCCTTCATGCGTAGGTATCAATTGTCAAACACGTGTGGCTCATACCCGCATACTGCGGCCAGTTGTATACGTGTCTGAGCCACACGCGTCTGGAGAAATGAGTTTGACGACGTACGCGACGGGATTTTCGCGTTATTCAAATCACGACCAGCCAGATATACTCATCAAGTCCTCTTACCCTCGCATACTAACTTTGGTCGTCCTCAAGTTAAGAAGGCGATCACGAGAGCAACCAGGCGTAGGCGGATAGATAGATAGATAGATAGATAGATAGATAGATAGATAGATAGATAGATAGATAGATAGATAGATAGATAGATAGATAGACAGACAGATAGATAGATAGATAGATAGATAGATAGATAGATAGAAACGCCAAAGTGCTTGCAGTACGCAGCGTAATGCTTCACATTTAAAAAAAACGAAACAAAAAACGCCATATCGGCGCGGAAAGCGCAGCACAGACACAGCGAAAACTGGAAGAGCGGCATTTCTAGAACCCTTTCTAAACTCTCTTTGGGGTAGTAATGCATGTACACTGGCAATGTGGCCACTACGCCATAAATTGTAAGTTTTGTCAATTTGGGAAGCACCCAGTACTGCATCTTTCTTCATTCTGCGGAGAAGCGAGCTACCCGCTACGCATTTGCAGGGCATTATGTGCATTTTGTTAATGTGGTGGCTGATGACAATGAAGAACCTTGGCTGAGCCCTTTGTGGTGGGTTGGAAGCATTCAGCGACCCACCACTTACGCAATTCGTATTTTATGACGCCTGGTTGCCGATTTGACATTGTGTGACACGTGGTTGTTATTTTACTCTCCTACCACGGTACATTACGTATCTTAACGCGGTTCCTTCCCGACATGACGGCTGTATAGGGTCTTTTTGCAAAGGAATTTGGAGCACCGGTATGGCTCTGTGGTAGCATACTGGGCTGCCACGGAGGGGACCAGATTCGAACCCCCCGCTCCATTCTGAATATTTTTTTCTTATTTTTTTTTTTATTTCTCGTTTAGAGCCATTGTGGTTGCGGACACCGGCGGCGGAGCCGGCCCGCAACTACGGCGGCAGAAACTGCCCTTCTTTTGATCTCATAGCAGCTTTCACTGCAAAACGCTAATCGGTATGTGTCAAATATATTAGGACGCAGTGCAATAAAAGGTAAAGAATTTGACGGTTTATGCTAGTTGTGCTCCAAACTCAGTATTACTTAAAGAAACACCATGGGGGGGGAGTGCTGGTAACAAACACCAATGAGGCTTACATGGAGGCTTGTCCGTGACTGTTGCCAGCTCTCGCCTCGAATTTTTTCGCGCTTTATAGTATAGTCGAGTCAGTTTAATTTGCGTGTGAATCTTTTTTATTTCTAGGTCACAGACAAATGATAGCAGTACATTACTTACACAGAGCTTGATGGCACTTCTACGCTAAACATATTGTGTATTGTTGCAGCTAGATGAACAATGCATAAAATTAGAACAACTCCCACTTTAAGGGCAACATTACTGTGTTTTTTTTTGTGAAATACAAACATATGACGGTAATCCCAGCTCCGATGTGACAGCAGCAACGAGCCTTTTACCCAAAGAAAAACTATAATTTAGCAGAACCAACTCCACATACCCATTATCACAATCACGGGACCTTCATGCCGAAAAATTGACGCACTTGTAAGAGAGTCTACAATAACTACATTTTAACTTTATGTTGTGGAATTATTTTGGGCCGCCTGATGCAGCATTTTTATTGCAATAGCTTCCTGTGACTCAGGTACTGACACCAGAGGAAGCTAAAGTCGCTAATAATTTCTATTTCAGGCTACAATGAAGAACTGCATGCGCTCAGAAAAGTAACTATCACGCGTGCTGAACAACTGATACAGCTCACGCGCTTCTGAACACAGGCATCTAGTATATGCTCATGTCGCAAGCCAGTACTGTACAATAATAGAATACTATCGCAAATGAAAGCAAATTTTCAGTATACATCGTTAAAGCAACTCCAAAATAAGTTATGCCATTATCACACGCGCACAATGGATAACAGTCGAGCCCGGTGTTAATTCAGATCCTTCTGAATTGTGTCGTTATAGGCCACGACTGCTTTCGATACGGTGAAATAGTAGTCGAGATTCCAGGTTGGTGGTTAGCTTCCGCACAGGGACTTTTACTATTAATGTTAGTTTAATTCGGCGTGCCTGTACTGCATTACGTAGTCAGCTTAGCGTGCCAGAGCTCGCCAACTCAATCTGAATTGTTCCGAGTATAGCGTATTGCACAACCCCGCCATCAAAAATTCAGGAGTAAAAGGCTGCACCCCATACAGCCCCCCTCCCCCCCCCCCCCCCTCCCGCCTCTAATACAAAACATAGCCCGGCGTCATCCAACTGGGCCACATCCGCTGAGCCACGACAGCGTTGTCGACAACCAAACTGATACCAGCGTAAATTTGGTCCCAAGCCACTTTTTTTAATGTCCTCGGCTGATTGTTTCCTCTTCATCACTGTCTACTTTACCTCTGGAACAATATGCTACCTTGACATCGCCGTTCGCTAAGAACACGCAATATACACACTGGACTAGGCGAATGACACAATTTGTGACAGTCGGCTTACCTCTTGAGGATGTTCTTAACCAGCCCATATTGAAAAATTAGTCACGATAAATGAATGCCTGTGCAGTATTCAAGCACACAGGAGCACACTACCCTAGGACAACTTCGAACAACCTCTTCGTGCACAATCTCGGCATTCAACGGTGTGAAACATACAGCGCACAACATAAGCATCCTATATGGCTTCCAGCTACACAAGCATCCCACATTCCTCCTTTACGCTTGCGACGCGTCCATTCTGGCTTATACTCTATTTGCGTGACTGTTGTGAGCAGATGAGGACATATATACCCGAAACTGAGGGCATTTACAAAACAGCGAGATCCATCAGCAGGACACAGAACCGCTAGACAACGGCTGATTATAGACCTCAGACTGGGGTGTTTCGGGCGACGCGTAGCGCCACCTGCTCTACATCCCACACTATCGCGCAAGCACGTTCTGAAGACACAATGCTCAGGTTTTAACTAGCAAGTGCTAACATGTGCGTCATACGAGTAAATTGCCGTAAAATACTAGTCGTGACCACCTTCAGGTTTGAAGAATATACGAGTGGAAGACAACCGTCAAGAAAACACTGGATAATGCGTAATAAAACAGTGCGACGCAGAGGATGTGATAGCCGGAGGGATAACGCAACTGAAATATAAAAATCAGCGGGGCCACTCATCCCTCATGAAGCGAGCTTTGTACCTTTGCTCGGAAGACAAATAACCAGCTAAATTTATCGGGGATGTAGTTCGTCGTTTTGACATTAGTATTATACCGGAATTAAACGAATTTAGGCGCTAATGAACGGACGTTGGAGGGCTTGCCTCGAACTCGATGTGCTGCGATGCTCGCGCGTGCTTGCGGGTTGTAGAGCGCCGAAATAAATGATTTTTTATTTTATTTTATTTTATTGCATTATGCCGGCGCATCACATTGACGAGCTTCGTACTTTTCCGATACGTTCATCGGCGGAAAAAGCTTGATTTTCGAGAAACGGTGCCTCGACACTAACGAAATAGAGGGGGTTTACTCTAGCCTATACGCATTTGCTTGCGGACGGCTCTTTTCGCACAACCGCTTAGCGCCAGGGCGGCGACGACGGCGGTGGCGGTGGTTTTTTATTGCAGCGCCACCTGGTCGGAGGCAGACGTCTAAAGCCCCAGAGATCGTCACTGATTGGATGCCACATATTTATGGCTAAATAGAGCTTTGGAAAACAGTGTTGCAATAATTCATGTGGCATCTTAAAAAACAACAAAAAAAAAGGTTCGGCAAGGCATCCGAAAACTGCAGCGCAAGTTTAGATGATTGGGGCGCGTATAAACCGCTTATATAGTCCTAAAATATGCACGATGGTAGCGTGATTTCCGCATCTGAGTTTTGTGAACTATGTTGCCATGCACGAAGTGCAGAGTGGTTCATTTCAACTTACTGTGCCTGAAACAAGACCATTAACCCTTTCAGTGTTTTCGCCATACGTGTACGGCACTGCCTGTCTGTTTAAAACGCGCGCCTTTTTCGATCATTTCTCTCTCTTGGAATGTGCTGCCGCGCTTCGGAAATACGTAGAATTTTTTTTATGCGCCGATGTTTCTCCGTTGTTCTCTTTGCTTCGCAAAGCGCCGATCCGGCAATCCCTTGCGCACCCGAGCGCGTTGCCGGTTAGGTTGGTTTAAAACTCGCACCTTTTTTGATGATTTTTCGTGCTTGGCATTCGCTTTCATGCTTCGGCAAAGTGTGAAATTTTTTTCATGCGCCGATGTCTCTCCGTTGTTGCTTTTTTAGATGTGAAGCATCTTATGGCGAAGCTTAATCCGGTGGTGGTGTGCGGCGTGACCACCCTTACTGCGCATGCGCAAACCCTTTCAAAAAAATAAAAATAAAAACCTCCTCTCCCCCCCCTCTCTCTCTCCTCTAGGCATCCCTCCCCGCGGCAACCACACACTCACTGCGCATGCGCCTTCCCTCCTCTCTCCTTCTACGCTCCCCCCTCTCTCCTCTAGGCATCCCAGCCCACGGCGTCCACACTCCAATGGGAAGGGACAGCGCGACTGAGACATAGGACAGAGAACACGCAACACACACGAGCGCTCGTGTGTGTTGCGTGTTCTCTGTCCTATGTCTCAGTCGCGCTGTCCCTTCCCATTGCTATGAACCAACTCGCCCAGATCAAAGTCCACACTCCCACTGCGCATGCGCGTCCCCCCCTCTCTCTCCTACGCTCTCCCCTCTAGGCATCCCTGCCCGCGGCGCCCACACTCCCACTGCGCATGCGCGTCCCCCCTCTCTCCTCTCCTACGCTCCCCCCGCCCTCTCTCGCCTCGCGAGGCCGACGCAGGCAGCGTCTGCTAGCGAGTTTCTTGGTTGACAAAACCGACTGCTCGCGCTGCACAACCGTTCACTGGCCACCCCCTATATATGGCAATGGATCTTGACCTCCAAGGTGGTGCCGGTGGGAGATTTCTCCTGTGCGTTGTTGAACAATAAAAATTCGCAGCGTGCGCGTTAACTAAAAGCGGAGTGCGGGTCTCTGTGTCCAGTCGGAGTCTTCTGTCTCTCATTGCCCATTAGCAGCGATTTGCATGTTCCAGTGGGAAACACCGCTCCATCACTGCGTGCTTTGCGCCTCCCCAGTTTTCTCTCCTGCGCAACGCTGCGATGAGCGCCAGCGTCAACGCCGCCGCCAGTGTAAGCGTTAGTGCCCCCCTGCTTCACATCTACGCATGGTTCCCTTTAGCGGGAGATGGTGTAATTTTTTGTATGTCTGTGAACTATGTCTATTATAATGCATAACTTTTATTTATAAAAAAATCCGCCAGATCCCACACTCTGGGGGGAGTCGGTGTAATGCGAAGCCGCCAGCAAGGAGAGGCCGACATTTAAGTCACGCGCACATGACATGCATGTCAATATTTTCATGTTACCTCCTATTATATATGTTCATATTACAGTCGCGTCACGCAAAACCAATTTTGGTGTATATCAAGCGAGCGAAATGGCCACAAGCTCACCATGAGCGTGGGACGTAAGTCATGCCAAATATGACAGTTCATGTCATTATTTTTACATGCTACCACCAGTCACAGATGTTCGTCATACAGTAACACCGCGCAACACCAATTTTGGTGTAAATCAAGCCAGCGAAATGGCCACGAGCTCACCATGAGCGTGTCATGACATTCATAACACTCGTGTCATTATTTTCATGTTACCAGCTGTTATATATGTTATTCATACAGTCACGTCACACGACACCAATTTTGCTGTATATCAAGCGAGCGAAACGACCGCGAGCTCACCATGAGCGTGGTATGTAAATCGTGTTACGCATGACATGCAAGTCATTACTTCTATTATTTCTTTATTCTCACCTGTCATAAAGGTTCGTCATACGGTCACGTCACGCAACACCAATTTTGATGTATATCAATCGAACAAATGACCGCAAGCTCACCGTGAGCGTGTCACGTAAGTCATGGCGCGCATGACATGCATGTCATGTTCATGTTACCACCAGTCATACGTGTTCGTCATACAGGCACGTCGCGCAATACCAATTGTGGTGTAGATCAAGCGGTTGCAACAGCCGTGAGCTCACCATGAGCGTGGCATGTAATTCATGTCGTACATGACATACATATCATGATTTTCATTGTACCACCTAGCATTTATGTTCGTGATACCGTCACGTGACGGAATGCCAATTTTGTTGCATATCCATTAAGTTGAAGTGCCGTGAGACAATGACATGTGAATCATGAATTCCATGACATGTGTGTCATGATTTGTAGCTTAAGACTTGTCAGTTATGTTCGTCATACACTGTTGTCATGACATCCAATTTTGGTATATGTCAAGTTAACGAAACGGCTGCAAGAGCGCCAAGACTTTGGCAAGTCATGCCATTCATGACAAATATGTAATGATTTTCATGATATGACTAGTCATTTATGTTCTTCATACAGTCATGTTATGCCATACCAATTTTGGTATACATCCAATCAACGATACGGTGAGTGGAGCAGTAAGTCGTAGGCGGCTAGATAGATAGATACGCTCAAAGTCGCCGAAGTTCGCTGAGAAATGCTTCGCATTTAAAACCGTAAAAGTGTCTTTGGTTAGGATTTTGCTTGACGTTACCATGAATAAACCATGTGTATGTAACAGCATACAATGATTTTTTGTCACGTTAAGGTCACGAAAAAAGATTTCAGACCATTTTTTTCTGATAGAATGGTCTGAATAATTTATTTCAGCAATAAAAATTACACATTTTTGGTATGGATTTCGCGAAAAAATTCGACCATAAAGAGTTGAAAAAGTTAACTTGGTTCTTTAAGTACCGCCAGTAGCGGTGGGCCACGAGCTCGATCGACGGCGTTCGGTCAAACATTCAAAAATCAAGCCAGTAGTTTACTGAAAAAAAAGTGGAACACATATGTCTCACTGACACGTGAGAGTGTTTTCAAAGAGTGGGAAAACACTGTCCCACTGTGTCATGAAGGCACCTTCTCGCGATTCCATCGAAAGGTATTTCGGATGAAAGGGCCTCAGCAAGTGGCACAGTGTATCGCTTCACAAGTTGCGCAGAGGAAAGCTGTGCGGACCTCATTTCAGCAGGAGAACACCCCCTGCAGCTGCGCCCCTTGTGAGCCTTCATAGCGATGTGGTCTGTTCCTGTAAAGCTTACTTCACCGCATGCAACAACGATTTTTTTTGTCCATTTGGCTTGCTTTGCTCTTGCTGTCCAAATTATCGAGTACAGCTATTGTTCCTGAATATGTGCCAACTTTTCAAGGGGTATACGATATCAAGAAAAAGTATTTCCATGCACCAATATCCGCAAATGCGCTGAGGGATGAGCGGCGCAATATCGCAGGGGATCGTTCCGATGCATTTATCGATCGAGATATTGCGCAAATTTACAAAAAACACGTGATGATGGAAGCTAAAGTCGCCTCTCAGAAAAACTAGAAAAAGAGGAACTTATGCGGCATTTTGATTGGTAAGTTCTATCAATCTGAAGAGGAGGAAAACTCAGAAGGTATCATTAAAATTGAACGAAATTCAACGCCATTGTAACACTACAACCATCCTTCGAAAGCGTGACAAAAGAATTTTCCTTGAGATTACGAAGACCTGGGTAAGATATCAGCGACTAAGCTTTGCGTTAATTGCAACGGGTTATGCGGGAGAAAATTTTTTTCGCAGATGAATAAGTGCAACGTATGTGTCCAGCTGTCGCACAAATGGGTTAAGACCGCCGGTATCGGCAGTCCACTCGAAACCGATCGGCTACTCTCGCCACTTTGCATGCGCGGAAGGCGTTGCGAGTTGCTGCACATTTCAACTGCAGAAGAAAGAATTGAATCGTTTGGAAATCAAAGAAATGAGGATGCGTGGGAAAATTTGCACCGTGGCTGCTTTAAGTAATGTTTTCCGCTCGGCAGCGGATGTGGTTGGGCGACAAACACGAAATCGTAGTTATGAAAATGGCTCGGGAGCAAACAACTTATCTTGCTGAAGCCCGAAATCATTGTGTGCTGCGAGAAATTGAAAAAAAGAATATGTTGTCAAGTAGTCTGACGTCCTAACAGTCTCTTTGCATTAAGAGCTACCGTTCATATTGCAAACTCTAAGCATAGTTGCGCAGGATAACGTCAAATACTCCCAAATGTGTCGGTAATAATGCCGGCCCAAGCAGTACGCATTAGCTAGTTCCATTTTGTTCTTGAGTACGTTCAGCCGGAATAAAAGAAACTGCCTCAAATAGCTTTGTAAGGTTTGGGGAAACCAGCTAGTCGGGGGGAGGCTGTTGGCGTCGGTGCGAACAAACAATGCCACCACGACAAGACGGCAAGTTGTGAGTCACCCCCTTCTCGGCTGAGACTTGCCCCCCGCGGGTGTAATGGCACGGACGCTAAGAATACGCGGACCAAGGCAAAACCAGGGACGACAACCCGTCCTGCTGATTTTGCGACAAGTTCGGCGGCGGAACCTTTTGATGCGCCCGGTCGTACGAGCGTGGGACCCGCCACCTTCTCACGTCAGGGAAGGGACACCTTGGTGTCGCCGATTAGGTGTGGTGGCCACGCCCCGGTCGAGGAAGTTGACCTGGGCGAGTGTGGGTGGCATCGTCGGAGTGGCGTGCGCCCTTTGTTTGGGCAAGGCAAGTTTGGGAGCCGTACCCCCCATCGACGGATCGGGGATGAGAGGAAAGGCTCAGTCTGGTTTGAGCGGCGACACTGCTAGGCAGTGCTCGGGCCTCCCGAGGCGACGATGTCGAATGTAGCCGACCAGATTCTGTAAATACTTGTGTTATGTCGCTGTCCAGATACTACAAGGAAGCCAGATAACGCAACAAGAACGATGGTTTATTGAGCCGCTTGTATTTATACTAAACGCATGGGACGTTGCCGTGACGTGCCTTGATAACACTGCATCGCGTTGACACATCATCTCTCCCCCTTTAAAAGCCATAGCGTTCAGGTTGTTTCCGTGGCCGACTTGATCTTCGCAAGAGTGGTGGTGTTGGGGCTGATTTTGTCACCGTTTTTTCCGGGCTGTCTTGCACAGTTTCGGCGGTGCCTTCGACTGGCTCCTGCTTTTGTTTCTGGCCAGGGTCACTGTCCACCGATTCCGCTCGATGTCTCAGCTGATCTAGATGCCGTCGGTGCAGTCCTTGAGCACAATCCACTGTCACCATTCTGGAACCTTGATGGTCTTGCACTACTCCTGGAATCCACCTTCGACTTCTTCCAAAACTGCGCATCCAAACCGGGTCACCTGCATTGAACTTTCTTGCACTTGCTGTTGGTGAACCATCAGCATGCTTTTCTTTCGGCTTGATGCTGTCTATCTTCGTTCTAATCTGATAACCCAGCAAACGTTCCGCCGGTCACTTCCCATCTTCTGCCGGAGTTCGGCGGTATCTGCACAAAAATCGATCCAACCTTGTAATCAAGTCACATCCTGGATTTTTCTTTAATCCTTCCTTGAGCGTGCGCACCGCTCTCTCGGCTAAGCCATTCGATTGCGGATGATAGGGTGCTGTTGTTAGTTGCTGTATATTGTTACGTGCCAAGAACTCGCGAAAACACGAGCTCACGAACTGTGGTCCATTGTCTGACACGAACGTTTTTGGAATCCCGAACCGTGCAAATATTGAACGCAGAGCTCTGACCGTAGTTTCAGACGTGGTAGTTTTCATTGGCACCGCTTCAATCCATTTCGTTTCCGAGTCTACGATGACCAAGACCATGCGGCCGTCCACCGGCCCGGCGAAATCGGCATGCAGACGGCTCCAGCTCTCCCCGGTCGCTGGCCAGGATGCAGGCACCTGAGCAGGCGGCATCGCGGAAGCCTGTGCACAAACGTCACATGATTTGACCAGTCGCTCAATGTCAGAGTCTAGTCCCGGGTACCAGAATAGCGTCCTGGCGATACTCTTCATGGCAACTATACCGGGATGAGTTTCATGCAGCAGGCTTAGTGAGCGTCTTCTTGCCGCTACAGGTACAACAATGCGATGGCCCCAGTACACCAAATTGTCATTTACGGTCAGTTCCGTCCTTCTGTTGAAGTATGGCCGGTACGGCTCGTGATCTTGGGGTCGGAACCGCGGCCATCCCTGTAAAATCCACTCGCTGACCTGTTGAAGAGTAGGGTCCCGATCGGTCATTTGTTTCATCTCTCGAGCGCACATAGCTGTTTCCTCCATCGATTGGGCAAACAAAACATACTCCCATTCATCGGAATGGCCTTCTCGTGGCTCTGTAACTGGCAGCGGCAACCGGCTGAGTGCGTCTGCGTTTGAATGTTCACTGCCCTTACGATACTGCACCGTATAGTTGTAGTTAGAGAGAAACAAGGCCCAACGCTGAATCCGAGCGGCTGCCATCGGTGGTATCGCCTTTCTTGGATTTAATAACCCAGTAAGAGGTTTATGGTCAGTCACCATGACAAACTCATGACCTTGAACAGTGCAACCCCGAACACAAGTGCTAGGGCCTCTTTTTCCAACTGTGAGTAATTACATTCTTTGTGCTCTTGATTCCACTGCCATCTGGCCCCTTTTTGGAGAAGCGCGTACAACGGTGCCAGTGTGGTTGCTAGGTTCGGCAAGAATTTGCCGTAATAGTTCACAAGACCCAAAAATGCTTTCACCTCACTCACCGATGTGGGCTCCGGCGCATCGCGAACGGCCTTGATGTTCTCGTCTTTCGGCCGAAGTCCGTTAGCGTCGATACGATGGCCGAGAAAAGTGACCTCGCCTTGTCGAAATTTGCATTTTTCCTTGTGCAACCGTAGACCATATTCCCGTAATCTCTGAAAGACTTGACGCAGCCGTGACATGTCACTTCGTTTTTCCGCGACAATAATATCATCCAGATACACCTGTACTCCTGGGATATCGCTCAGAAGTGCGTCCATCCGTCTCTGAAACATGGCTGGTGCGGAACTCACACCAAAAGGCAACCGTTTGAAACAAAAAAGACCCTTTTGCGTGTTCAATACTGCTATTTTCTGGGCGTCTTCATCCAACGGTAACTGGTTGTAAGCCTGGCGCAGGTCCAACGTTGTGAAAACTTCCCCGCCGTTCAGCTTTGCAAAAATGTCGTCCACTCGCGGCAACGGGTACTGCTCCGTCACAGTGGCCGCGTTGACAGTCATGCGAAAATCTCCGCAGATTCTGAGCGGGTACGACTGGTGTTGCCCACTCGGCGGTTTTCACGGGCGTAATGACGTCTTGGGCTACTAGCTGATCCAGCGCTTCTGACATCTTGTTCCGCAAAGCGTAAGGTACGGTGCGGGCCTTGAAAAACCGCGGAACTACTTTTTCTTTCAGCTGGAATGTCACCGGCGGTCCCTTGCAAAGTCCAAGACCTCGAGCAAAGACATCAGCATATTCGCTGAGCAGGGCCTCCAGTTTCGTGTTGGCTTCGTTCAACATAATCGGGTGCACGCTCGCGACAACGTTTGTCAGCATGGAAACTCCGATTTCGTTAAAAGCCTTTATCGTGTCTCTGCCACATAACGATGGTCCCGTGCTGTCAACCACTATGACCGTGCCTTGCATACCTTTGCCGTCGCATCTGGCTGTCATACGTAGCTGTCCAAGCACTGGAAGTTCGCCCAATAGGCAGGACAGTTTTAGCTGCGTTTTTCGCAACGGCGGCCACTTCATTTCGTACTTCCGAAACACCGATGCTGAAATGATGCTTACAGGTGATCCAGTGTCCACCAGCATTGTCAGAGGAACGCTATCCCAGGTTACAACTCTGTAAATGGGTTTCACCTTGCGGATGCTTGCTTCTTGATGAAGGACGGCCTGTATAGTGTACAAGGCCTCACTATCATCCGAGGTTGAGCAGTCTTCCGCTGTCGCCGCGTACGCCCCTTGCCGTCGTACATCCGCATGTGAGCTCTGTCGGTGACCCGACGTGGCTGACTGGCACATTCGTTTCAAGTGGCCTCGTTTGCCGCACCTGTGGCACACCGTGCGCAGGCTGTTTACATTCCTCCGCTACATGTTTCTCGCTACCACACCGACCGCAGCAGCCGCGAGTATCCGGTTTCGGTCGCAATTTCTGAGTACGGTCCCTCAGGCGTGCGAAATTTACAGCACCTTGGTCGGTAGAATGCATTATTCGGGCGCTTTCAGCGGCGTCTTGCGCCGAAATAGCAAAGCATTCTGCCTGTTCTAGCGTGAGCTTCCGTTGCGTCAATAAATGTCGCCTGACGTCTTCATCGTGCACGCCACAAACAATTCGGTCCCTCAGCATGCGCTCCAACGATGTCCCGAAATTGCACTTCTCCGCCAGCCGCCTGATTTCGGCAATGAAATCCTGAACAGACTCACCAGCCTTTTGTGTTCGCATGAAGAAGGCATAGCTTGCGGCGGTCTCGTTGACGTGCGGGGTGTAATGTTCTTCCAGATGCCCGACAACTTCGTCGTAGCTGAGCTCGTTGACCTTCTTCGGGTGGCAACGCCCCTGAACGACTCCCACTGCACTGTCCGTTAGTGACGATATCAAGAGTGCCCGTTTCTTTGCTTCGTCTGCGATGTTATGAGCTTCAAAGTAAGCCTCCAAACGAACACGATACGTTGGCCAGGTACCATCCACCCCTCCGAATTCGGGCGGCCGCCCGGCACTCATGATTGCGCGGGTCTGCTCGTCGCCACTGTTATGTCGCTGTCCAGATACTACAAGGAAGCCAGATAACGCAACAAGAACGATGGTTTATTGAGCCGCTTGTATTTATACTAAACGCCTGTGACGTTGCCGCGACGTGCCTTGATAACACTGCATCGCGTTGACACATCAACTTGTAAATAGGTTTTCTTCTGTTTTGTAACCATTACTGTACATTAAAAAGCTTTCGCAAATCTCCAAGCCTCTGCTCCCAAGTCGTCGCAAAGACCGTCTCCGACGGGGCACTTCGAGTGCGGAATTCACCAGCCTGGTTGTCAGCCTCTGGCTGAATCGCGGATCCTTGGACCGCGGGTAGAGAATCCAACTTTACTAGCTTTATTCACACCTACGAAAAGTTGATATCAGCTGTGACCCCCTGACATTATGCAATGGACAATACAAGCGTGTTCTTGAATAAATGATAAGGAAGAGGAGATAAGTAATGCCATAAACACACAGCTCTCGATGGCCAACTGCAATAGTAAAATTCAACTCCTGTCCGCACCGATGACACGCAAATGACAAGCGTGTATTTGAGCATCTATAGCGACACACTACTACTCACACGACATAATATCAATATAAAAATTTGCTATAAATATTTCAGAAAATTACCTATCGATGGAATAGCAACATGTCAAAATCCGCAAGGATCTTACAAATTAGGAAATACTGTAAGAAACAAGTTCTTTCTACGAACGCCAATCGTTAATAATTACAGCTTAGGCTATAAATCAAGAAGTATAATAATTTAAGTGTAACTAACTTGAACATATGCTTTCAAATATGCATGCAAACTTGGGTCTTCATACGGAGCGCTTGTTATTTCTTCAACATTTTTAGTTATATCATCAGGCGTGTTGTGCTAACATTCCGCAAACTTTTGTAATTCCGATTCGATAAGGACCAAGCGCAAGGTTAAACGTCGGTCAAGTTGTGTACGACTGCGGTCCTCTTTTTTCCGGCATGATCCATGCGGCCATGCCACGTGCATGTCACGCTAGGCTCTACGGAGAATTCCTTATCTCAAACGGCTTATAGAGCTTGCATGAGTGGACCGTTTCTATACAGCAGAAGGGCGCTGTTCCTGTTTTTGTACTTGTCATTCTCATCCGACCAGGAAGAATCGCATGGTTAAACGTTGGCTGAGTTTTGTACGACTACGTTTCAATTATTCCCAGCATAACGTACGCGCACATTGTATGTGTATGTCTGGTACGTTTTTAATTTTAAACGGCTGATAACATCTGCAGGTGAGTACCGTTCCCATGCAGCGTATTTTTCTACATCCCGCATACCAACGCTGTCCTATTTAATCTAAAATAGTTCCCTTAGAATGTAAGTATTAATTCAACAAACAAACGGTGGTGTTATGGCTGGAATTCCAGTGGGGTCGGATAGCTCCGCAATTATGACGGACACACGTCAGCTCTAATAATGAGAAGGCATGGAAGTCAGACTATATATTCCGAGCAAAACGAGCTCAGCAGAGCATTGAGAAAGACTGCTGAGTACATACCGCTTGGTAAGTCACGTCACCGCGCTTCGAATTTGTTTGAATGCCCAGTGTGTGTACTAAAATAAGGCCTCAAACTTTATATATTTATTTATTTATTTTTCATTTATCAAATACCCACAGCGCCTTCATCGGCATCACAGCGGGGGGGAATTACATAACGGCCACAATACAAGTTACAGGATGCATGGAGTGAAGTCTACAATATGATCATAACTTTACTATTACATCACAACATGGTCATACCTATACAACAACATCATGAAGCGCCTGGACGAACGCGACATTTGAACTTATTTTCACAACGTCAGTGGGTAACCGATTCCAGGCTCTATTTGTACTGGAGAAAAAGGACGTCTTATTCGCGTCACTTTTACAGAATATTTCTTTCACCTTTACATCGTGATCCACCCTTGCAGACACGTAATCAGGGCTATGCAAATATTTCGTGTGATCAATCCCTCTTCGTGAATGGTAGATGTCGCGCAACAATTTCAATTTCTGGATCAAGCGTCTTTTCTGAAGGCTGTCCCATTCAAACTGATATTTTTTTGCCTCAGACACACTGAAATGCCTTGAATAATTTCTAATATAATGAAAATACGCTGGCGATGCGGCTGCAGCGCCGGGCATTCCTCTTCACTACACTAAATACAAACCGCACTGCTCTGTTCTGTATTCTTTCCAGCTTGTCCATGTTCGTTCGTGTCCAGTGATCCCAAACCGTAGCGGGATACTCAAGTATCGACCTTACACTCGAAAGATTAAGTAGAGCCCTTGCTTTGACTGGAAATTGTTTAGCGTTTCCTTTTAGATACCCTAAAACACGAGATGCTTTGACAGTGAGTGACGTAATCTATATGTCGTGTCCATGATTAGTCGGTGGTAAAAAAGACTCCCAAATATTTAAATTCATGCACAGACAGTAGTTGTGTTCCATTACTATTATAAGTCGTCTGAAGTTGCGTAGATTTTTTTTCTAGGAAAACACATATGCACACACAGCGCACCACTGTGAAATCCGATTTTATCACTGCAAAATTACACAGTCATTTTTGTCATTAATTGATCTGTACAACACACAATCATCTGAAAACATGCGTACAGAAGAAACAATAGTATCACTGATATCGTTCACATATATCAAAAAGAGCAAAGGGCATAGTACCGAACCCTGCAGCACTCCTGACATAACTTCAGCCTCACCCGATTTTCAGCACAAATAACTCTTAAGTGCCTAAAATGGAAATAATTTTAATCCGATTAATTACAGCACTATCGATACCACACCATGATAACTTTTCAATCAATGCGTCATTGTGTACAACGTCGAATGTCTTCTGCAAATCGAGAAATATGCAGTCTATTGTGCCAACACTGTCCAATGCACTTGAAAAGGCATGAGCCAATTCTGTTAACTGCGTGACACAGGAAAATCCAGAACGGAAGCCATGCTGGAAATTCTTTAGTAACAAGTTATCATTTAAATGTTTCATTATGCTTCAAAAGACTACATGTTCCCTCAGTTTGAAAACCACACTGACTAACGACATACGACGGTAGTTAAAACAAAGTTGCTTGGTCCAGATTTGTGAATCAGTATAATGTGTGCTTTTTCCCAATCAGAAGGTAAACGACCCTCCTACATCGATTTAGTGAAATGTAGACATAAATATTTAGAAACTGACTGCGCTCATATTTCAATTTCCTGTTTTCCTGTTTTTTGAAGATTTGCCACAGCTCTTTTGGACGATCTTTCATACTAAGTTCCGCGGTTTCAAAGTAATTGGCCTTTGCCTTTTTTTATGATATTCAGTTTAGCCATAATAATTCGCAGTTTTTCTTGTGCCTCTGCGTCAGGTCTCTCTTTAAATTTATTGCGCGCTGGCTGCCGCTTCCGAGTTAATTTTTGTACATCTCTTGTAAACCAAGGTATACGTTTGCTTCGGCACGATGTCATCAGCCATGAGGGCACGTGTTCGTGACGTAATTCAAACAGTTTGCATTTAAATACCTCCCACATATCATCTATATCAGTCGTATCTTACATTGTCTAGAAAATGTCCTAGTAACGATCAAGGGTTTCTGTTATCTTTTCCGTATTTGCCTTCTTATAGCTACAAATTCGTCTTGCACTGGTATCCGTCACTTTGACGTGACGCAAGCTGAGCGCGCAAAGCACAGCGCCTATGATCACTAATACCGGGTAACACTAGCGTATGCTGGTCCTGATAAGGTAAATCAGTAAGAAATAAATCAAGCACATTATTTCCTCTTGTAGGTTGCACTACAAGTTGGTTAAGCGAGAAACAGCTACAAATTTTTAACAACTCTTTGCTTGAGTCACTAATAACGCGGGAATCATTATGTGTTTGATGCTAATCAATTTCAGGGAGGGTAAAATCATCTCCTAGTATTATGTGATCATCGTTAACTGCCTCAATTTTCTCAATCAAGTCATTCATCACCTTAACTTGACTATTTAGTGGTCTATAAAAAGAACAAATTGACAGTCTTTCCATTTTGTAAACGTAACTTGACCCATATTGATTCAATTGTTTGCGTTTCTATTTCTAACGTTTTCGAATAAACTTCCCGCTTCACTAATACGAAAAGACCTCCGCCTTGTCTCTCTCTGTCTCCCCGATAAGCCACAAAGTCAACGGGAAAAATTTCACTGTCAGCAATTTCACTGCACAACCATGACTCGGCTCCATGTACGACAGAATGATTAGTCATATTAATGTGATTAGCGAATTCAGCTACGTTATTCGTAATGCTTCTGCTATTCACAAGTAGGACTTTCAGTTTCGCACTGCTCATTTGTTGTCAACCTGATGATATCACCGAACCTAAAGCTTCATAGTAAACGAGGTTCTTGATGTTAAAGATCAAATAATCATTCCGTAGGCTAAGTTTATCGCCCTCTTTGCGGTGCTGTTTGGCGTAATTTCGTAGCTTCTTTTTTTCGTACGCCCAGCTTCTGAGAAGTCTTCCGAGACGCTAATGTTGGTGCCCTTGAACTTTTTGCCATAACTAGAATACTTTGCTTTTCTTTGTAGTTGACAAATTCAGCTATTAGTGACCGTTTTTAGATGCGAAGCAGCTTAAGGCCGAGTTCTATCCGGTGGCGGCGGTGTGCGTCCTGACCACTCTTACTGCGCATGCGCAAACCCTCTCCACACACCTCCTCTCCTACGCTCCCCTCTCTCGCTCCTCTAGGCATCCCTCCCCGCGGCCACCACAACCCCACTGCGCATGTGCGTCCCCTCTCTCCCCCCTCTCTCCTCTAGGCTTCCTCTATCCTCTACGCTCCCCCCTCTCCCCTCTAGGCATCTCTCCCGCGGCGTTTTCACGCCCATTGCGCATGCGCGTCCCCTTTCCCTCTTCTCCTACGCTCCCCCCCCTCTCTCGCCTCGCAACGCCGACGCAGGCAACGTCTGCTAGCGAGTTTCTTGATTGAAAAAACCGACTGCACAGGCCACCCCGTATATATAGGCACTGGATCTTGACCTGCAAGGTAGTGCCGGTGGAATATTTCTCCTGTGCGTTGCTCAACAATAAAAATTCGCAGCGTGCGCGTTAACTAAAAGCGGACTGCGGGTCTATGCGTGCAATCGGAGTCTTCTGTCTCTCATTGCCCATTAGCAGCGATTGACATGTTCCAGTAGGAAACACCGGTCCATCACTGCGTGTTTTGCGCCTCCCCAGGTTTCTCTCCTGCGCAACGCCGCGATGAGCGCCAGCGTCAACGCCGCCGCCAGTGTAAGCGTTAGCGCCCGCTGCTTCGCATGTACATATGGTTCCCTTTAGCGGGAGATGGTGTAATTTTTTATTTGGACTAAACTTCCCTAGCCGGTGTGCCCTTTCTATCGTAACGTGTTTCATAACCAAGTGAAGTTTGAACAATTCCGTCGCTCTGGCTTCAGATTAATAGCCCTCTCATGTTCATCTTTATCTTCAATGCCACAGAATACCAGATTATTGCGGCAGGCTCCTGTTTTCAATATGATCAATCTTAGCAATCAGAGCATCTATCCCGGCCCGGTTTTGATCCATTCCTGTCCAACAGTCTGAAACGGCTGCCCGCAGCTTTTCAAGTTTATCTATCATCACTTCCAGAATTCTTAAGCGGTTTTTTAGGTCATCCATAGCAACCTGTTGTTCGACTTGATGGTTCTCCATGGATGATAATTTGTTATTAATTTCCATTTGTCCACTTGAAATTAACTCCCTTTAGCAGAGCATTATCTGGACCGGTATTCAGCTCAACGTCACCGTATAGAAACAATAACCAAAAATAAAAAGAAAAACGCAGCAACAGTACAAACTGACGACGCCTACGATACGCACGTGCCCGGTTGTTCGGGTGAGAACAAGCCCATGCGAAAATTACTGGGGGTGCAACCGGCCATGTAACAGTGCCGTAAAAGCAATAACATATCTGAAAACTTACCCTGTAGAATAAACAGAACAGTCGTGAAGGGCACCGCCATCGCAGAGCCGGTTACACGCCCCATCAAACGACTGGTGTGCCACGGCTTTTGTAGATCGAAGGGATGTGCGTGAAATGCCCATGGTTGGTGGAGCGGTATGCCGCAGCAGGCAGAATCGGTGGCGAGGCATAATTTATTTCCAGCTTGACCATCAAGTTTACTTTGCCTGAACGATCCCGGCATTGAAGCTGCGCTATGGCAGTCAATTGCAACGAAGTGTCAGTGCTGTCGAGGGTCACCTTCCACGCACACCTGTCGAAAAAACAGAACAGTCGTGAACGGCACCGCCAACGCAGAGCCTGTTTCACGCAGAGCCGATTCCACGAATAAGACAACCCAAACATTGAGTTCAATGCTGGCGGAGTAAAAAAAATATGACAATGTGTTCACGCTAGAAAGATGTCATGTGGGGGGATAGCAAGTTATCTCAAAGTGATTCTAATAATAATAATGTCTGGGGTTTACGTCCCAAAACCACCGTATGATTATAAGAGACGCCGTAGTGGAGGGCTCCGGAAATTTCGACCATCTGGTGTTCGTTAACGTTCACTGACATCGCACAGTACACGGGCCTCTACCATTTCGCCTCCATCGAAATGCGACCGCCACGGCCGGGATCAAACCTGCGACCTTCGGGTCAGCAGCCGAGCGCCGTAACCGCTACACCATCGCGGCGGACCAAAGTGATTCTATTTTTTTTGAAAATAGCAACAGGTGCTGCACAGGATCTGGCTCTCACTTTCGGTGCTGCGCCTCCTATCGCTTTCTGCAATTCTCCTCAAAGCAAGACAATACCCGCAGCGTATGTTTACGGCACGCCCAAGGTAGTTTGACAGTCAAGGGCATATAGTGCTATTGGTTAGCTTTATGATGAATGGTAACCACACAAGTAACAGGGTGGTGAAAGTGCGCTTGCGCTCGCAGTTCGTTTAACTTTCATTTAAGCGGGAATCTCTCGTTTCCTCCAGAAGAGCTGTTGTGGCCATATGATAGCACCGATCACTTGATTCACATTCACTTTGTACATGTATTAATTGTAATGGATGATTTTCGTACTCGTACACCGAAAGCTTCTTCAGGCAACCCCTGACTGTGACCGGTCATTCGGAGAGCTAGTTCGCCAACGAAATTTCATCAAAACTGCTACTTCACCACCGTACCTAAAATGCA
The DNA here is from genome assembly GCA_030522465.1 of Rhipicephalus appendiculatus. Taxonomy (NCBI): domain Eukaryota; kingdom Metazoa; phylum Arthropoda; class Arachnida; order Ixodida; family Ixodidae; genus Rhipicephalus; species Rhipicephalus appendiculatus. Next base: position 29,438 of record JALIZH010021503.1, read on the forward strand.
ACTAGAATATTCTTGTAATTCTGACGTCCACTTTCAATATTGTTCCACTTTCCCATTAATCATGTAATAAACAACGCACTAATACCAACTCTAATATGAAATAGTAATAAAAATACAAGTAAATATTCCTTCAATAAACCATCAATATCCGCCATTTCGTGTGAAGTATTGGCAGCGCGTTCACGTAGTGGGGATTCCATCAGAAGTCAAAACGTCTTGCATTTCTTGGGTGCATCTGCGGCGGATGTCTTCACTGCTATCTGCTTGAAGTATGTTGATCGAATATTTTGATATGATATGAGCACGGGGGGGGGGGGGGAGGCAGCGCCCTCTATCGTAAGATAAGGGAACACTACGGGGTACAGAGGATGGTTGACGATCGACGACCGACGCCGCTCGACAACCGGCCAGGTCTCGCCATAAGGAGCTTCGGCCCTAAAAGCTACACGTACCCAATGAAGTGTACGGGTGGACGACCGCCGCCAAAACACTTGGTACAGCATTGGACGCTTTGTCGTCAGGCTGTAGGTTCAGTTCCTACAGCGGACAAGTTGTCCTCTCGTCCACTTTAATTTATTGCTGTTGATGTCATAATTGCTACAACACACAGGCTACAAATAATCTCACCCACACATTCCCTGGCTTCACTGTCGGCTTTATTTGTTCTTGGGTGAATGTTTAGGCTGTGGTGTTCTTCAACGTATCCAAAAGGCACACTACCTGGTAAGGGATCTCAGTTGCCTAATACATGTATTGCCTACATGTTGACTAAAAGTGGAAATTTCTCACGTGTGCTCATTATAAAATGAATGGTTAAGCTTTCGCCTTTCTTTGCAACAGATTCCAAGTGTTATCTGCTGTTCAAGATGAGGATGTCCACAATTCCTCCACTGATTGCCATCATGATGAGTAAGCAGCTTTCTATATCACAATTCCCATGCTGAAATATGCTGAAAAAAGCTAGTCAATACAGGTATCAGGATGTAGAATCGTTATGTGATTTATATTTATTGAACAGGGGAGAGAAAGAGACGTAAACTTTATTTGCGAATCAAAACGATTCGAGTCAGGCATCTTTGTAATGGGCTTGTGCACCCACCGCTGAGAAGGTTCCAAGCCCTTGTCTCGGAGCGATTTTCTCGGCACGCTAGACGGCCCAGAGGTGCGCTGCCAGTTTCGAGCTGAGCAGTGCGGTCTACCAGCGCGAGCGGAGGCCGGCGAGAGGTTCCTGTTTCTTTTTGTGCGTGACTCATGCATCACTAGTAACTATAATGTCTTCATGTTTACACTAAGCTGCGCGAGAAATACATCCGTATAGTTCATTGATGATCAGCCTGTCCAAAGAGTTGCATAGCTTAGAACTTGTTAATGAGTGTGTTTACTTCTATGTCTTTTGTTATTGCTGTCGAAGTTTTCGGTTACTTGAGTGTTCTTTATATATCTTTTGTTATTTAATATATTCCCTCCCTCTATTGGCTCGCAAATATCAGTTCACAGTATGTACAGATAAATAAATAAATAAATAAATAAATAAATAAATAGAAAAGTCACAGTTTCGCCGCAAGGGCGAAGCAATGAATGCGATAGGAACGACGTGGGATATCACGCGAAGAGCACAAAGCAGATCGAAATTTGGAGCGCGCTGCACAAGCGCAAACGACACACGAAAAGAACAAACACAGGACGAGCGCCAACTAACAACGTTCCCAGCTCGACACTTAATGCTCTGTTCAAACACAATTGGCGCACAAAACATACGCACAGGTACGCACAGGATGAGTGCGAATTAACGAGTGTCACAGTTGTTACTTCACTGTGTTTGAATAGCGCGCTTCTCTCGCGAACTGGGCCTCTGCAGCGAGCGAAGTGAGCTTTGTGCGCTCTGTAACTTAAACGCAATCTTTCCGGCGAAAGCACACGACGTAAAACTGCCCCCATCCCAAGAAAATTGCGCGCGCTCGCGCGCGCACGGACACGGGCGATTACGCCGCGAGCGCAAAGGGCAGGTTGAGGACCGAATGAATCTCAACGAATGGCGCCCAGCGCGCATTTCTCGCCATCTCTCTGGTTCGCTGGTAAAGCAGAGAACACGCTGATATTCCCCCGAGATTGGCGTAGCGCTGGCGGTTCATGGTGTATGTAAATAGCTCGCCGTTAGCATGCTGAAGGACGTGTGCTTCTGTGGCCTAGTGGTTAGCGCCGCACGCTGCGGAGCTAGAGGTCGCCCGTTTGATTCCGCGCGTAGAAAAATATTATCCTAATTTATTTTTCTTCGTGGCGTTTATATATATATATATATATATATATATATATATATATATATATATATATATATATATATATATATATATATATATATATATATATATACGGGGCATGACGGCGTCGGTGATGCCAACACCGGCGCCGACGGCAAAAAAGCAGCCGAGAGTGCCATGTAATTGCTATTGCAATAAAAATAAATAAATAAATAAATAAATAAATAAGAACAATGAATAATCTCATATTCTCGGACTGCGAAAACTGCACACTTATGAGAAGGCGGAGGCTGACACTGGCACTTCTACACAACTTGAAATAACATTTGTATCACGCCCTTTGTGATGGTTCCAATTGTGCATATGACAGTTCGTTTGAGTGGAAACTGGTTAGGTCTATTTCTTCCAACAACTTCCAAAGAGCGGTCTACATATCAAAAAGCTCATGCGTCACATACAGAGTTGACGCAAGAAATAAATAAACGTCTTGACGCTCGTACATACTTTGTGGTTTTCGTGTACACGCTGCCCAGGTTTACAATAAACGTGCTTGAAGTAGGCGCGATTTAATACCTTTTCCGCCATGGCTGAGCGATTTGATTGATGGTGTGGCTTGAGAGATCCACATATGAATCGCGAAGCGGCTCCACCTGGCTCGAACACAGCGAGCTGTACTATATAGCCATGTGACCTGTTATGCTACACTATAAGTTTCATTTTGTCTCGTACAGTGCGTATAACACTGAGTGGTATTGTCCGCACACTCGCGCACAACGAACGTGTTCGGAATCTGCAAAGCCAACATATCTTGTGCGCTGCATACTTACAGTATTCGTGGTCATTACCTGTGGACCAGTGGCTGCAGACGTGGTAGATCTTTCCCGTTTCCGTAAGTAACATATTTGCAAACGATTTTCCAGCTTTGCGTGAACTATACCTATTTACAATTGTTTGTAAAATATGCAAATTAACTGAAAATATACTAGGTATAATGGTGGGACCTGCACCGCGCATGAAATTTTAATGCAGGTATGCTTTGTGGGTACAGCTGAATATCGCCGTTTGGCTGATCGCAATGCCTCATTGTTTCGAATTTGCGACATAGGGAGCAAGCGTAATATAAGCAAATACAACCTGACCAGATTATCGAGCTCGTTGCAGTCAGGAGGTTCAGAGACTATAAGAATTGATGAATGGCGCCTGCCAGGCCGTGCTGTGAAATTAAGCTCGATCAGTTTAGATGCGGCAAACAAAGTACGTAAGCATTCCCTTCCCGCGTCCCTTCTTTTTTTGACTGTCGATGCTTTGAAGAAGGCAAGCAAGTGTAGGTGTATCAAACTACACATGAAAAACATGGCAGCGATCAGTGCTTTGCACAGTGTGCAGAAAGTTCAAGAGGAAGAAATTTTCAGTGGTGGCTCTCGAAAGGTTTGCTGAGGACCTTGGATTATTCCTTCTTCCTTGGGTTTCAACAACCCCGACTCATGGGCAGTTTCGTCAAAGATTTATCTAGCGGCAATTTTTAATGATTCATTTGAATGGAACTTAACTGCGGCTAAAAATTTCTCCCTTGCGTAGAATACGTATGAAAATACGAAAGGATCCTTTATATCATAAGACTTTTGTAGAAATGTACATTGTGTGAAACGAAGTACACCGTGTATAGACCGAATATGCAATAAATTCTTTAAAAGCTCGAATCTCCTTTGGAACTCTTCACGTGGGTCCCTAAAACAATAAATCTCAGTCTTATAAAACCGTAATCCTGTGAATTCTTGAATTACCTCTGCGACACTGGCGTTGTCATTCGCAGACGCGAGTTACTTTTCCTATTCCTGTGTCCTATCGGTAACGACTAAAGCACGATTTCTGAGCCCCCTCATCAATAAAACATTCTCGATAGGTATGGTTCCTTTATATAAAATCTGGGTGCAGCATCCTCGCTACACACGATCGCTTTGGCGAAGACAGTGCAGTGTATAACCAGGTGTCGCACGTTTTCTCAGGTGTTTCGGTTTATTTCTATATATCTTGGATTACATGAGACAAGCTCATAACTGTCGAGTGTGCATCTACGGGTTTATTGAATTTGTTTTACGAAGAAATAGAGCGTCCATGGCTGCACAATAACAAATTAATATTTTTCTGCTATTTCCAAAACTTGCTCTTTAATCCATTATTACACACTCAAACACTACCACTTGTTTCAAATCGTCTTTGCCTTCCATTGGCATGTATATAAGTAAATTTCACGCATTTATATACAGTTCATCATAATGCATGTTACAAAGAGATACCATGGAACCCTGCTCGGAAACAGCGATCTTCACAAGATTGACACTCTGCAGAAAATAAAGCCGCGCGTTCTATTGGTCGGAGATGTGATATGCATATTTCACCTTCCTTTATCAATCCTAATGTTAGCCTTATCTTGGTGTAAACATATGACACATTAAAAGTTAAATTTTTTTTCTCCAGTTAACTTTAATCACCTCCGCATGCTTTAATAATAGTAACGGTTTAACGTCCCAAAACAACGATATGACTGGGAGTGACGCCGTAATGGAGTGCTCCGGAAATTTCGACCACCCTGGGTTCTTTAACGTGCACCTAAATCTAAGTGAACGGGCCTCGAGCATTTTCAGCTCCACCGGAAATGCGGCGGCCGAGATTTGATCTCCGCAAGCTTCACTTGTTGCGCCAAATGTATTAGGTGCACTAAGTCTCCATTTCTAAGTGGCATAAGAAAACATTTCAACATTCATACGAATGACACGTAATTAGAGAAATAGTCTTTCTTTTTTTCCCTTGACTGTGAATTTTTTTTTTGATTATTGAGCTCAACAGGATTGCGTCTGGCAATGATTTATTCCAACTCCTGTCATAGCCCGAGGGAGCCTGTAGTATGTAAAAAACATGGTTGATCCCTCCGTCATAGGAATTGGTATAACACGAAAGTGAGACGTGCCCTTACAGAAGTAGTTGAATGTTTACTCTACATTGATATAGATAGCTTGCACAACGTGTATTAGTGTTTGACAGTTATAGCACCGTTTAACGTGGATGCATCCACGTTGACGCTTGGTGGTACATCTGTATCCCGACGACTAACGTCCATGATCAATGATGAACAGACCATTGTGGTCATAGATGCTTGTGGTAACAGTACGGTGAGAGCGGAATTAGAGATAGCGGTGTGACAGCCAGTACAGCGTCACTGATTGGACGCCGAACTTGCGCCAAGGTCGCCTACTAGAGGGAAACGCAACGCGCGTCGTGTCTTCTCCGTTGGCCGGCTGCGTTTTTTCGCGGAACGCGGAGCTACGGCTACGCGACGCTCTCGCGCGTTGCAGAGCTATTTTTGGTATGAAAGGATGCTCTGAGCGAGCCCGATGCTAGGGGTAAGGTCGCCACCTGGCAGTGTGTTAATGCGTTGACAAAATGTCACTTTTCCTATTCGAAATGCGCCGAATGGCACGGACGCGTAGAAACGACGCATTGAAGGAACTAATCGTGCATTTCACGGTCATAACGCATTACTTCACTTAAGCAAGAGCACTGTGAGAGGACAGTGGTAGATATAAAAGGCTTTTTTTTAAAGCCTACAGAGTATGTGATCGTGGCGCAGTGGATAGCGTGCCCGGCATCTCTTGTCGCAGACCAAGAGGTCGTAGGTTCGACTCCCGTTGACGGAACTTTTTAAAGACGATAGTCTTTCTTGGGATACTTAAACGCAAAAATTTTGGTCTGTCTGTCCGAGACCCGATTCAGCTAGCTACCGGGCCAAAGTTTAAGTAATTTCTGAACGCCCAGCCATCTTGAACTGGTGTTTTCGTTCATACTTGTGAACACATTCGATCAAAAAGCAAATACTACGCATACCTGAGGCGCAACATTAATATGTAAGTATCAGGTCGTGTGTTCTTTTATTAGAAAATACAGAGATACGTAATTCTAAAGACCCTAGTGTCTTTTAGGCTGTGCTGAAAATGCGAAGCTGTGCATGAACTGCGACGCTTTGCACGAAAAAGCGCTTTGCCGACGATAAAGTCCAGCCGCTGGCAGTGGCCCTTGGTTCAGCACAAGCTCATGTTTTTCGACGGCGTCCATATCTCGCGCAGCGCCGCCTCTATTTTATCAATGCCAGCCAGATGCGGCCAATTCAACGTAGAGTAGGCGCTGTCTGAGGCAAGGCAAAACATAGGAGTACGGCCGGCACGAGACTATCGTCTTTCGACGACATTTGCAGCGAAGCACGCAGATACGCGGCCAATTTTTTCTTTGTCTTCTGATCATGCGTATTTTTCGACGTCATTTCCGTGACCGAAATACGTCACTCAAATCTTGGTGGACCCCGGCATAAAGCACTTTCGTGTTAAATAACTAATAAAGAGATTGGGATGTGTTCGGGCTTACCTCTGAACGCATAAAACATTATCACTTAACTATTTGCCGCGAAAGCTCAGAGTAATATATAGGGCCGGCACAATTAATTACGGTCGCGAAATAGCAGCGCCAGGAAGGAAAGCAAGACGAGTTGGAAATAACCAGCCCAATTCCACGCGCTTATACTGATCTTTTATCTGTTTGGCGCATTCCTAACGCCCGTAGTGCCTCTCGAGCAAAGGGGTGAAGTTTTGCGGAAGCCATGCATTTTCAGATAGATAGATAGATAGATAGATAGATAGATAGATAGATAGATAGATAGATAGATAGATAGATAGATAGATAGATAGATAGATAGATAGATAGTATCGATTGTAGAGAATTCTACGCTGTACACAAGCAAACAAGCCTATACAGCACAATATTACACTTCGGTTGCAAAAAACAAAAACAAGTAAAAGCTTCCACCATAGGATAAAATAGCGTGACAGAAACCCATGGTTGTTATGTATCATTGCAGGTCGTGACACTACTTGCTATTCACCTGGAAGAATGCATGGACGTGTGCAAGGCGGATGGATACGTTGGGGGGATCTTGCGAATCTACTGATTGTGTTTGCTACGGATAAGAAATGTGAAACGGTCGCTCACATGAAATTAAAGATGATTTGACCTCCATGCCATCACGTAGTCTTGACCAAGGGCTGTTTAATGGCCCGTGGGGCTTTAGCCGCCGTTACTTATCGCCTAAAATGGCAACCACTTTGTGAAGTTCAGATGTCGTTGCCGAACGCTTTGACAAAAAGGTTCTGGTAGCTATAAGTTACACTCATTCCTTGTCGCTCGAGAGTAGATGCGGTGTTATCGTCATTTTTTACGGCTGGCATGAAGCTAGGTAAGATACGCACCACTGTGCAGAGATGAAATTTCCAGGTGCAGGAAAAAAAAAAGAAGGGGGGGAGGGGAGGGTGCAATTTCTGTAGTAAACCACATCAATGAACATACCGACTGCCATACTTGTGTGGTTTGGAAATCTCCTTTCAGTTGAGTCCTTCTCTTTCTGGGGCAGATGGTGCGCTGCGTTCGAATATTTTAAAATGCGAAGCATTTCTTGGCGTACTGCAAGCATTTCTTTGCGTACTGAAGGCACTCTTAACCTGACTATCTATCTATCTATCTATCTATCTATCTATCTATCTATCTATCTATCTATCTATCTATCTATCTATCTATCTATCTATCTATCTATCTATCTATCTATCTATCTATCTATCTATCTATCTATCTATCTATCTATCTATCTATCTATCTATCCATCCGCCTACGTCTAGATGCTCTCGTGATCGCCTCCTTAACTTGAGGTCGACCAAAGTTAGAATGGGAGGGTAAGAGGATTTGACGAATATGTTTGGCTGGTCGTGATTTGAATAACGTGAAAATCCCGTCCCGTACGTCATCAACCTCATTTCTCCAGACACGTGTGGCTCATACCCGTACACAACGGGCCGCACTATGCGGGTAAGTGCCACAAGTGTTTGACAATTTATATCCACAAAGGAACGGCGAGAACAGACACTGGCAATTCAAATGTCAGAACGTTAAAGAAAATGCCAACGGTAGCGTTGACCCGATTAATGCAAAGAATAGAAATCAGATTCCCAGCAGGAATCGAACGCACACAATCTGCGTGGTAATCAAGTATTCTGACAAAGAGCCACGTCAGGTCTCGAAGCTGCTTTGGAAAAAGATCGTATGCAGGCGTACTGTTGGTAAAACGTCAAGTGTGTTTGCAGTGCTGGCTGTCTAATTTTCAAAACATTACTTACGTACTTCTACGATGAAGGAGTCATGTCGGCTTAACGCCAATCGTATACTTAAGCGCCACAGAGGACTAGGGTGGCAGATTCTACTGCCACCCTAGTGCTCTGTGGCAGTAGAATCTTCTCCGATGTAGAATTACGGTGGTAACGAGTGCAGATCCATTGCGAAAACGAACGACGCCGGACGGAATAACTATGCCTTTAAGAACGCAAAGAGGTGACGGGGTGACCAATACGTCGCCGTGATAGATGTCGTTGGACGTAACGGTGACAATGTGCTCTTAAAGTGGTAGCAGTTCGGTGTCTTCTGTGGCGATCAGACGAAGTGGCTTCTGGGTGTCGTCGTCGAGCATGTAGTCGGTGTCAGTCAGGTGGACGACGCGTTGTCCACAACAAATATCCGCGGAAGCAGATGACAGAAAATCCCACCCTAAAATTAGTTGGTGAGGGCAGCGGGACAGGGCAGCAAACTGGATATGATGGCGGATACCGTCGATAAAAACACGGCCAGTAGAAAACGCGGAAGGGCGAAAGCTGTTCCCCTGGGCAGCAACTAACGTGGGTCCATCGTAAGGCGTCATCACTTTCTTCAGACGTGGACACAAAATCAACACTTATCACAGAAAATGTCGCACCTATGTCCACCAAGGCACTCTACATGCACTCCTTCCACTTGGGCTCCTTCCACTACCTAAAAACCATGTTGCAAGGGACCTGATGGAGGAAGTTCAGCCCTGATTTGGAATGCAGTTTTTCCTCCAAAAAGTACATCGCTTAGTTTTCCGAATGATTATCAGGGGCGAATGAGGCGGGCCGAAGTGCAGAAAAGGAGAAAAGGGGCGGGGAAAGGGCGAAGATGAGCGGCGTCTGGCGGATCGTCTGTTCTGTGGTGCATCCGATGTGGGCGGAGATGGCGACCGGTGCGGAGGCCACGTATAAAGCTGACCTTGATAAGAGGCCTTGGTGGACAAATCCCGTTCACGCATGTCGTAACCACGACGCTCGTCTTGCTGGCGCTTTTGGCATCAACGAGATATGTGGCCGTGATACCCGCAGCAATAGCAGACAGGGCGGGACGAGCGCAAGGGTTGCCAGTAGAAGGCGTTCGGAGCACCTGGAGATAGTGCGATCAGGTGGGCCGATGAAGGGTCAGGCGGCATCGAACGGAAGGTGACCGGGGGCGCCGCAGCAACCGACGCGTATGACGGTAGCGGCAACGTCGCGTTTACGTCGCTGGGAGGCGCGCTAGCAACTTGAGCGTAGGTTGGTATGGGCCGAGAAGTACGTGCGCAGGGTAGGTCAGGGATGTGAGTCCCTCCCTGATGATACCGCGCCAGGCCGCTCCAGATGACTGTGTAGAATATGGTGAAGGAGGTGTGAAGCCCATCGACTGGAGCTCTTCACGTATGAGGTCCCGTTGAGGTCTGGTTGAAGACGAACCGAGTCCAGTGCATCGAGGCGCTGACATGTCGTGATGACGTCAGCGATGGTAGCCGGGTTCTGTGCAGTGAGGGCATTAAAGGCAACAGCTCCTATATATTTCAAAATGTGGCGTACTTTGTCCGCTTCCGGCATGGACGAATTAACACGCCGGCATAGCGCAAGAACATCCTCGATGTACGTTCTGTACGACTCACCGGGATGTTGTTGGCGGGTATCGAGGGTCTTTTTCGCGACGGAGCGTATGACCGCTGTGCCACAAAACTTCCCCATCTCCCGCTAAAGGTAACTATGTGTGGATGCGAAGCAGCGGGGAGATGGTTAGCTTGAGCGGGAGAAACGTCGCCACTCTCGTTTCGCGGCAGCGGCCCGGGCGCCCATCACAGCGCTGCACAGGAGAGAGAATGAGGCGCGCGCGCTCTGTCATTTTCATACCGCGGAACTATCGTGGCGCCCCCAGCGGAGTATGCAGCTGTCGCACCACCTGTCGTGCGCGCCGCTCCGTAGAGGATTCCTAGAGGAGAGAACGGGGGTCCGTAGGAGAGGAGAGAGAGGGGGGAGGGGACGCGCATGCGCTGTGGGACGCGGACGCCGCTCCGTAGAGTATAGTGTCACGTGGTCGTGACGTCGACGAAGGCAACAGTCGGCGTGTCAAAGAAGAATGCAGCAGTCGGGCTATGTAAGGCGTCCGTCGGTGTCCGCATCTCTTCGCTCTCACTCCCTCTCCCATAGCAACAGCTGCGGGCACGCGCGCTTATCCTCGCCCCTAGCAACCGGAGCAGGTGGTGCGGGCGGAGTAGCGGAGATTGAGTGGAGAGGAGGAGCGCGCTCTGGTGTCTGAGGGCGCTCGCATCGCGGGAGCTCGGCGGAGCTCCCGCGTGTGTGGAGAGAGTGTAGGAGAGGGTAGGTGCAGTACTTCGCCGCTCCTTCTCTAGCCGTTCGCTCTCTCTCCTCCCTGCGCCCCACTCTCCGGTCCGCTCGCTCGAACGTATGTATATATATATATATATATATATATATATATATATATATATATATATATATATATATATATATATATATATATATATATATATATATATATAAGAAAAAAAAGGAAAAAAAGCAAAAAAAACACAAAAAAAGTAAAAAAAAAGAAAAAGAAAAAAGCTAAAGAAAAAAAAGAACAGGCGCTGCGCCGTGCTCCCGACCGGGCTGCAGAAATTAGGCGCCTTTCCTTTCTTCGAACCACAACCACCATATATAAATGGAGTGAAGCGCACGCGAAATGCCTTCGCATTTCCTCACGATTCCCTTCGGGGAGGTGGGGGCATTTTTTGTTTCCTGAAAAGGCTTGCGCGGGCATAGCGTTCAGTTATATTTCATGACTTTTGCACTAAGGCAAAATGAACTTAGCTTTATTGTACATCCAGCAAAAAAACCTAACCTCTTCAGTAAAACATTGGCATAACCACCAATAGCTCAGAAGAAGCTAGGTAGAACACTTGCTCCGCTTTTGCTTCCAACCTTGCGCCACTAGTGTAAGCTGCGTATATTTTTTTTACGTTTTTATTGTAAGCTTTCGTTGCTTTACTTTTTTTTGCGCCTCTTCTTAGCGTATCTGGAAGCAGAGTAGCCAGTGAGGGATTTTTTAGACGCCGGCTGAATTTTCTACATTTCAGTAAAGATTTCGCTCTCTCTTTTTTAAACATTTCTGTTGATTGCATGAAGGATAGGAAGTGAACGTGTTTTGCATTTTGCGGTAAGTTTCGTTGCGTAGTTAATAGGTAAAGTTATTTGGATAGGCAGCCAAACTCTGTAAGTAAACCAGATCGCGTACGGAGGCTTTTGAGGTTCACTAAGGCTAGGTGTGCCCTTATTTCGTTGGCTCTATCGACAGTAACGAAGCTCTTATGCCTGAATGTGTAGAATTCTGCCTTATGGAGGGCAGTC
>JALIZH010021504.1:0-45343 GCA_030522465.1 Rhipicephalus appendiculatus
GGCCGGGTCCTTGCATTGATGGTTATGACGCCTTATACTAATTCATTTACAGCGAGCTTGAAAATGGCCAACATTATACTGATACAGAAGGAAGGAGACATCAAACACTTAAAAAGCTATAGGCCCATCAGCTTTTTTTCGGTGATGTACAAAATATTTACGAAAGTAATCTTAAACAGGATAAGAGAAACATGACTTTAACAAAACCAAACAACAAGCTGGGTTCAGGAAAAGCTACTTTACGATGGATCACATTCATGTAAAAATCAGGTAATGAAAAAGCGGCTGAAAACAACAAACCCCTTTACTTAGTCTTCATACTCTACAACAAGGCATTCGACTGAGTAGATTTATGTGCAGTGGTAAGGTATTTATTTGCCGGCACTCAGCGATGATGCGTCAGCGATAATGCGTCAGCGACAACAACGGCCAGGCACGGACTCCCAACGCGAGCGGCGTCCATTTTGGAGATGACCCACTAGAAGGCTCTCGAGAGTGCAACCCATTTCTATGTTGCAAGGCTTCGCTACAATTACCCCGGGTACGAAAAGGTAGCCGCTGGGTGACCTAACAGCTTGTCACTATGAGCGGGTCATAGTAAGCCTTCAGGCGCCCCACGTTGACAATGTCGCGCCCTCGACGGCGCATGTCCGAAGATTGTTCGATGGGTTCGATCAGGTGGTAGACCGGAGATGTGCGCTCGATGACACGGTAGGGGCCTTCGTATTTCGGCAGTAGTTTTGAAGCGAGGCCAGCTACACAGGTAGGGACCGAGAGCCATACGAGCACTTCAGGGAGGAACGTGGGCTCAGAAGTGGCGTAGCGATCACGAATACTCTTCTGACACTCTTGTTCATTCGTCGTAGAGGTCTTGGCAAGCTGGCGACACTCTTCAGCAAGCCTAGATGTGTCAGAAATAGGGGCACACTCAGATGGATCCGGCGTGTACGGGAGTATCGTATCGATGGTGTGCGACAGCTGCCGTCCGTATAGTAAGAAGAAGGGTGAAAAACCAGTAGTTCTCTGAGTGGCGGTGTTGTAAGCGTAGGTGACGAAGGGTAGTATAGCATCCCAATTCGTGTGGTCGGCGGCAACGTACATCTAAAGTATGTCGCCGAGGGTGCGGTTAAAGCGTTCGGTGAGGCCATTCGTCTGCGGGTGGTAAGCAGTAGTTTTGCGCTGGACAGAATGGCACTCCGTGAGGATGGCTTCGACGACTTCCGACAGGAAGACACGGCCTCGATCGCTGAAAAGCTCCTGGGGTGGACCGTGACGCAGTATGAATCGGTGAAGCAGGAAGGAGGCAACAAGGCGCAGTAGCCGCAGGGAGGGCGGCGGTTTCGGCATATCGCGTTAGATGGCCTACGGCTACGATGGCCCAGCGGTTACCAGCTGACATCAGAGGAAGTGGTCCATACAAATCGATACCTACGCGCCCAAACGGACGGTCAGGGCAAGGTAATGGTTGTAGACTGGCTGGGGACATGTGTGTTCACGGTTTGCGGCGTTGGCAATCGAGGCAGGAGCGAACGAACTTCTGCACGTAGCGGTACATCCCTCGCCAGAAGTAGCGTTGTCGAATGCGGTGGTAAGTTTTGGACACCCCAGAGTGCGCGCATGGCGGATCAGAGTGGAAGGACTCACATATTTCCGACCGCAGACTGCGGGGTATCACGAGTAGTCACTAGTCATGCAGAACTATCGGAAAATTGACTATGGATAGCATCGATAGTTTCATTTGAACTATCGATAGTGTGAAGAAACTATCGGTAGTACAACTATCGATAATATTATCGATAGGACAATCGATAGTACTGTCAGTAGCAGTCATGTCGGCAGTATTACTACCGACATTACTATATCAATAGTATCAATAGTGCTTTGAATAACTCTGCTGTTTGCGGCCGGGGCGAAATTTTTTGGCGAAATAAGTATTCCAGCAGCGAAAATGCGGCAATAGTTTCATCAATAAATTCATATTCAAAAGTAAGTACAGGCACCTTACAATTAACAAACCTATTTCTTGATATTCTGACTTCAACATTACAAAATGCGATATAAATTTGAAGCCGCACAGCGCCGTCAATTGTAACTGTCTCGTTTCCCGTACACCTCAATAATTCAAATTAATTGTCATGTGTCAGCCAAAAATCATGGTGAGGGAGCGCAAGCATTTCAACATTCGTGCCGTTCAGCCTCCTCATCCTGCTCCACACACTCGAGGAATCAATTTCTGTAATAACGGTCGTAGTATAAAACTATCGATAGTATCGACACTATAAACTATCGATAGCGCTATCGATAGTTTCTTTTACTATCGATAGTTCGATAGTACAGAACTATCGATAGTATCGATAGTGCCATCGATAGTTCTGCATCACTAGTAGCCACTGCCGGCCGTCAGCGTTGTAAATGCATCGGTGCAGGAGGCCGTCAGGTGTGGCGAAATGGAGAGCTTGACGACGCAAGGCGCGAGTGGATGGTGTTGCGGACGGATCAGAGAGTAAGTTGACCAGCGGGGCGATCCAATTATCCTTGCGCTGCTGGGAAGCGATGATGTGAACATCGATGACAGAAACAGCAATGGAAGATACTGATCAGGGGCATTGTCGTCAGCCAGAGGGGAGCGCGAGAGGGCGTCGGCGTCAGCATGATGACGTCCGTTGCGGTACAGCACGCGGATGCCGTAGTCTTGCATGCGAAGAGCCCAGCGGGCGAGACGGCCTGAGGGATCCTTCAATGACGACAGCCAGCATAGTGCGTGGTGGTCGGTGACGACATCAAACGGGCGACCATACTAATATGGTCGAAACTTTGTAGGGGCCCAGACGATCGCCAAGCACTCTTTTTCCGTGACGGTGTAATTTGTCTCGGCTCTCGTGAGCGTACGGCTAGCGTATGCCACGACATATTCGGGGAATCCGGGTTGGCGCTGCGCCAGGACAGCGCTGAGGCTGACACCGCTGGCGTCTGTGTGCACCTCCGTGGGGGGCTGTAGGGTCGTAGTGGCGTAGTATGGGAGGAGACGCCAACAAATGGCGGAGCTTGGCGAACGCATCGTCGCACTCGGATGACCACGAATTAAGGGGCCCGTTACTTCCAAGGAGCTTCTTCAGTGGTGATATGACCGTGGCAAAGTTTCGTATGAATCGTCGAAAGTATGAACACAGGCCTACGAAACTGCGCAGTTCTTTCACGGACGCAGGTGTGGGATATTCGGCCACGGTCCGAAGCTTGGCCGGATCGGGAAGAATTCCGTCCTTCGACACGACGTAACCTAAGATGGTGACTTGCCATGCTGCAAATCAGCACTTCTTCAGATTTTGTTGGAGACTGGCGTTGCTCACACGCGTGAAAACTTCTTTCAGACGTTGGAGATGCGTGGAGAAATCCGGAGCGAAAAACGACGTCGTCCAGGTAACACAAGCACGTGTGCCATTTCAAGTTATGCAGAACTGTGTCCATCATGCGCTCAAAGGTCTCGGGCGCATTACAGAGACCAAACGGCATGACGTTGCACTCATACAAGCCGTCGGGTGTGACAAAGGCTGTCATCGGTCGAGCGTCGTCAGCCATGGGTGGCCAGTACCCTGAGCGCAAATTGAGAGAAGAAAAGAATTCGGCTCCGTGGAGGCTGTCAATTGCGTCGTCAGTGCGCGGCAGGGGATAAAAATTCTTGCGTGTGATCTTATTGAGCCGTCCGTAGTCCACACAGAACCGCACAGAACCGTCCTTCGCAACGAGAACAACAAAAGGTCGTTAGACAAAAATGATCATTCCCACATAAAAGGACACTGTTCTCAGTGTGGCTGCTTGCCGTTATTCAATGACACCACCGTGGTTTTTCATCATCAGAACGAACTAACCAGGGAAATCGTAGAAGCGTTTCATATTAACAAAAGAAAGGACGGCTGCATCAGTCAATCATCGGTCTCATTAAGTGATTGCGAAGCCACGTTCCTGGCAGGACCTTAAATTGTGTTTTTGCGTTCTCATTGATGGGCCCACTTCCAGTTAACACGATTGTTGGTTTCTGGTGTAAAATTATGGCGGTTATTATTGACTTTGTCGTTTTTAAAGTGTATCAGCTGCACATGTCTAGAATCATCGCCATGAGTGTGAGCCGAAGAAAAAATTGTTCATGGATAAGGATAAGGATACACTGACGGTTGTTTCAGTTTTTACACATGCCCAGGTAGTGCTATTGCTTGAGTGTGCAAAAAATATGATGCCTTTTTGATAAGTTTGCTCTGACTGTTAGTTATTTTCTGTGTCGCTCGGGGGCGAGTGGGGACATATATATGAAGTGTTTTTTTCTCAAATAAATTCAGTTGCAAGTGTAGCAAGTGTCGTGTCCATCTTCTGTTCTTTGTCCCTGTCGAAAATTGCGCTACTTCACCATACGCTAAAATGAACAGGAGACGCCTATGGGCTGTTCGATGGCCGAATTACGTCGCGTCGGAGCATATCGTCTACTTCCTCATTAATTACCCGACATTCGACAGGCGATACGCGATATGAACGTTGCCGTAAGGGTGGCAAGGCGCCAGTGTCGATATTATGTTTAACAGCGGACGTGCGACCTAGAGAAGTTTGCCCGACATCGAAAGAAGAACGAAATTCTTGCAGCAGGCTCAGAAGCTGGGAACGCTGTACCGACGTAAGGTTATCAGCAATGGAGGGACGAAATACATCAGCAGGTGACGGATCAGACATGGAAATAGCACTGATGGTACGGGAACTGGGACAGTGCGAGTCATCGGGTATGTCCAGGACATGTGCTTCGTCGACGGGTTCCACGCTGCCGACACATTCCGCTCGAACCAACGTAACAATGTACGGGAATGGGTTGGTCACAAAAATAGCGGTGTTGCCCTGAGTTACTTGCACGGTCGCGAAAGGTACCAGCAACCCTTTCCTACTGCAACCACGGTCAGATGGCGAAAGGAGTGCAACTGTGTCGGAGAGACCGGCGCAGTAGACCGACACAGCCGTTGACGAGCTTTGGAGCACTGCACTGTCGTATCGTTTTTGACGAGGATCTTGCTCAGTGCCGAGAAACTGTCTACTGGCGTCAAATGTGAGAACGGTGAGAGTTCAATTTCGGCGGAGGCACAATGAATGACGGCGTCATGGCGGGAGAGAAAATCCTATCCCAGGATGACGTCGTGGGAGCATGCAGTAATGATGATGAACTCGACGACATACAGAACGTCCTGAATGACGACGCGAGCAGTGCACACTGCTGTAGGATGAATACGCTGCGCGAGTGGCGTATTCTCAGCGCGAGCGGCGTCCTTTTTGGAGGTGACCCACTAGAAGTCGCTCGAGAGTGCAACCCATTGCTATGTTCCAAGGCTTCGCTACAGAAGTTTTAAAAGCATTAATTCGACAAGGAGTACCTAAACCGTATGTCAATACCTTAGACGACATCTACAAAACCTCCACAGCTACCTTAATTCTTCACAAGAAAAGCGATACAATTACGATCGACAAAGGAGCAAGACAAAAAGATCATCATCATCTTCAGCCCGACTACGGCCCACTGCAGGGCAAAGGCCTCTCCCATGTTCCGCCCATCAACCCGGTCCTGTGCTTTCTGCTGCCACGTTATACGTGCAAACTTCTTAATCTCTTCTGCGCATTATCTGTCTCCCACTCACGCGTTTGCCTTCTCTTGGAATCGAGTCAGTTAGCCTCAATGTTCAACGTGCCCGGCCCATGTCGATTTCTTCTTGATTTCAACTATAATATTTATAACCCCCCGTTTGTTCCCTGATCCACTCTGCTCTCTTCCTGACAAAAAGATAATGTATGTCCAATGTTCTTCACCGCTTGTTTGGAGGAAGTGTTTAAGCAGCTAGACTGGCAGGAAACGGGAATCAAGGTTGACGGAGAGTGGCTTAACAACCTACGATTTGCAGACGACATCGTGTTCTTCAGTAATGATATGAACGAATTGAAAAAAAAAAGTGATTGAGGAATTAATTAAGAAAGTATTAAAGTAGGCCTCAAAATGAATATGGCGAAAGCAAATATAATGTTGATTGGCCTTGCAAAACAGAGAAAATATAAGATCGAGAACCATACATTGTGGCGTATACAAGACTATGTATACCTAGGACAACTAGTCACGCGAGAACCTGATCACAAAATAGAAATTCACCGAAGAATACGAATGGGCTGGAGCGCATTCGACAGGTACTCTCACGAAATGTCAGCAGCTCTGCCACTATCATTAAAGCGAAAAGTATACAACCACTGCATACTGCCAGTTCTGACGTATGAGGCTGAAACATGGAGAATAACAAACCAAGTAGGGCGAACCCTGAGGACCACGCACCGTGCAATGGAACGTAGGATGATGACGATGATGATGACAGTGGAGACGAAGTAATAAGCACAAAAAAGGTTGGACAGTAAGAGCAACAGATTGGTTACCAAGGAATGCAAAGCGCAGTCGGGGAAGGCAGAGAGTTACATGTAGTGACGAAATTAGGCATCGAATGGAATCATCTCGCACAGGACACTGGAGATCATTGGGAGAGGCCTTCGTCCTGCAGTGGACTAACAGAGGCTGACATGATGACGATGATGACGACAGTGGACACGAAGTGATAAGTACAAAAAAATGGTTGGACAGTAAGAGCAACAGATTGGTTACCAAGGAACGCAAAGCGCAGTCGTGGAAGGCAGAGAGTTACATGTAGTGACGAAATTAGGCAGCGAATGGAATCATCTCGCACAGGATACTGGAGACCATTGGGAGAGGCCTTCGTCCTGCGGTGGACTAACAGAGGCTGACATGATGACGATGATGACGACAGTGGACACGAAGTGATAAGTACAAAAAAAATGGTGGGACAGTATGAGCAACAGATTGGTTACCAAGGAATGCAAAGCGCAGTCGGGGAAGGCAGAGAGTTACATGTAGTGACGAAATTAGGCATCGAATGGAATCATCTCGCACAGGACACTGGAGATCATTGGGAGAGGCCTTCGTCCTGCAGTGGACTAACAGAGGCTGACATGATGACGATGATGACGACAGTGGACACGAAGTGATAAGTACAAAAAAATGGTGGGACAGTAAGAGCAACAGATTGGTTACCAAGGAATGCAAAGCGCAGTCGGGGAAGGCAGAGAGTTACATGTAGTGACGAAATTAGGCATCGAATGGAATCATCTCGCACAGGACACTGGAGATCATTGGGAGAGGCCTTCGTCCTGCTGTGGACTAACAGAGGCTGACATGATGACGATGATGACGACAGTGGACACGAAGTGATAAGCACAAAAAAATGGTTGGACAGTAAGAGCAACAGATTGGTTACCAAGGAATGCAAAGCGCAGTCGGGGAAGGCAGAGAGTTACATATAGTGACGAAATTAGGCATCGAATGGAATCATCTCGCAGAGGACACTGGAGATCATTGGGAGAGGCCTTCATCCTGCAGTGCACTAACAGAGGCTGACATGACGCTGATGACGACAGTGGACACGAAGTGATAAGCACAAAAAAATGGTTGGACAGTAAGAGCAACAGATTGGTTACCAAGGCATGCAAAGCGCAGTCGGGGAAGACAGAGAGTTACATGTAGTGACAAAATTAGGCATCGAATGGAATCATCTCGCACAGGACACTGGAGATCATTGGGAGAGGCCTTCGTCCTGCAGTGGACTAACAGAGGCTGACATGATGACGATGATGACGACAGTGAACACGAAGTGATGAGCACAAAAAAATGGTTGGATAGTAAGAGCAACATATTCGTTACCAAGGAATGCAAAGCGCAGTCGGGGAAGGCAGAGAGTTACATGTAGTGACGAAATTAGGCATCGAATGGAATCATCTCGCACAGGACACTGGAGATCATTGGGAGAGGCCTTCGTCCTGCAGTGGACTAACAGAGGCTGACATGATGACGATGATGACGACAGTGAACACGAAGTGATGAGCACAAAAAAATGGTTGGACAGTAACAGCAACAGATTCGTTACCAAGGAATGCAAAGCGCAGTCGGGGAAGGCAGAGAGTTACATGTAGTGACAAAATTAGGCATCGAATGGAATCACCTCGCACAGGACACTGGAGATCATTGGGAGAGGCCTTCGTCCTGCAGTGGACTAACAGAGGCTGACATGATGACGATGATGACGACAGTGGACACGAAGTGATAAGTACAAAAAAATGGTTGGGACAGTAAGAGCAACAGATTGGTTACCAAGGAATGCAAAGCGCAGTCGGGGAAGGCAGAGAGTTACATGTAGTGACGGAAATTAGGCATCGAATGGAATCATCTCGCACAGGACACTGGAGATCATTGGGAGAGGCCTTCGTCCTGCAGTGGACTAACAGAGGCTGACATGATGACGATGACGACGACAGTGGACACGAAGTTATAAGTACAAAAAAATGGTTGGACAGTAAGAGCAACAGATTGGTTACCAAGGAATGCAAAGCGCAGTCGTGGAAGGCAAAGAGTTACATGTAGTGACGAAATTAGGCATCGAATGGAATCATCTCGCACAGGATACTGGAGACCATAGGGAGAGGCCTTCGTCCTGCGGTGGACTAACAGAGGCTGACATGATGACGTTGATAACGACAGTGGACACGAAGTGATAAGTACAAAAAAATGGTGGGACAGTAAGAGCAACAGATTGGTTACCAAGGAATGCAAAGCGCAGTCGGGGAAGGCAGAGAGTTACATGTAGTGACGAAATTAGGCATCGAATGGAATCATCTCGCACAGGACACTGGAGATCATTGGGAGAGGCCTTCGTCCTGCTGTGGACTAACAGAGGCTGACATGATGACGATGATGACGACAGTGGACACGAAGTGATAAGCACAAAAAAATGGTTGGACAGTAAGAGCAACAGATTGGTTACCAAGGAATGCAAAGCGCAGTCGGGGAAGGCAGAGAGTTACATGTAGTGACGAAATTAGGCATCGAATGGAATCATCTCGCAGAGGACACTGGAGATCATTGGGAGAGGCCTTCATCCTGCAGTGCACTAACAGAGGCTGACATGACGCTGATGACGACAGTGGACACGAAGTGATAAGCACAAAAAAATGGTTGGACAGTAAGAGCAACAGATTGGTTACCAAGGCATGCAAAGCGCAGTCGGGGAAGGCAGAGAGTTACATGTAGTGACAAAATTAGGCATCGAATGGAATCATCTCGCACAGGACACTGGAGATCATTGGGAGAGGCCTTCGTCCTGCAGTGGACTAACAGAGGCTGACATGATGACGATGATGACGACAGTGAACACGAAGTGAAGAGCACAAAAAAATGGTTGGATAGTAACAGCAACATATTCGTTACCAAGGAATGCAAAGCGCAGTCGGGGAAGGCAGAGAGTTACATGTAGTGACGAAATTAGGCATCGAATGGAATCATCTCGCACAGGACACTGGAGATCATTGGGAGAGGCCTTCGTCCTGCAGTGGACTAACAGAGGCTGACATGATGACGATGATGACGACAGTGGACACGAAGTGATAAGTACAAAAAAATGGTGGGACAGTAAGAGCAACAGATTGGTTACCAAGGAATGCAAAGCGCAGTCGGGGAAGGCAGAGAGTTACATGTAGTGACGAAATTAGGCATCGAATGGAATCATCTCGCACAGGACACTGGAGATCATTGGGAGAGGCCTTCGTCCTGCTGTGGACTAACAGAGGCTGACATGATGACGATGATGACGACAGTGGACACGAAGTGATAAGCACAAAAAAATGGTTGGACAGTAAGAGCAACAGATTGGTTACCAAGGAATGCAAAGCGCAGTCGGGGAAGGCAGAGAGTTACATATAGTGACGAAATTAGGCATCGAATGGAATCATCTCGCAGAGGACACTGGAGATCATTGGGAGAGGCCTTCATCCTGCAGTGCACTAACAGAGGCTGACATGACGCTGATGACGACAGTGGACACGAAGTGATAAGCACAAAAAAATGGTTGGACAGTAAGAGCAACAGATTGGTTACCAAGGCATGCAAAGCGCAGTCGGGGAAGGCAGAGAGTTACATGTAGTGACAAAATTAGGCATCGAATGGAATCACCTCGCACAGGACACTGGAGATCATTGGGAGAGGCCTTCGTCCTGCAGTGGACTAACAGAGGCTGAAATGATGACGATGATGACGACAGTGGACACGAAGTGATAAGCACAAAAAAAGGTTGGACAGTAAGAGCAAAAGATTGGTTACCAAGGAATGCAAAGCGCAGTCGGGGAAGGCAGAGAGTTACATGTAGTGACGAAATTAGGCATCGAATGGAATCATCTCGCACAGGACACTGGAGATCATTGGGAGAGGCCTTCGTCCTGCAGTGGACTAACAGAGGCTGACATGATGACGATGACGACGACAGTGGACACGAAGTTATAAGTACAAAAAAATGGTTGGACAGTAAGAGCAACAGATTGGTTACCAAGGAATGCAAAGCGCAGTCGTGGAAGGCAAAGAGTTACATGTAGTGACGAAATTAGGCATCGAATGGAATCATCTCGCACAGGATACTGGAGACCATTGGGAGAGGCCTTCGTCCTGCGGTGGACTAACAGAGGCTGACATGATGACGTTGATAACGACAGTGGACACGAAGTGATAAGTACAAAAAAATGGTGGGACAGTAAGAGCAACAGATTGGTTACCAAGGAATGCAAAGCGCAGTCGGGGAAGGCAGAGAGTTACATGTAGTGACGAAATTAGGCATCGAATGGAATCATCTCGCACAGGACACTGGAGATCATTGGGAGAGGCCTTCGTCCTGCTGTGGACTAACAGAGGCTGACATGATGACGATGATGACGACAGTGGACACGAAGTGATAAGTACAAAGAATGGTGGGACAGTAAGAGCAACAGATTGGTTACCAAGGAATGCAAAGCGCAGTCGGGGAAGGCAGAGAGTTACATGTAGTGACGAAATTAGGCATCGAATGGAATCATCTCGCACAGGACACTGGAGATCATTGGGAGAGGCCTTCGTCCTGCAGTGGACTAACAGAGGCTGACATGATGACGATGATGACGACAGTGGACACGAAGTGATAAGTACAAAAAAATGGTTGGACAGTAAGAGCAACAGATTGGTTACCAAGGCATGCAAAGCGCAGTTCGGGGAAGGCAGAGAGTTACATGTAGTGACAAAATTAGGCATCGAATGGAATCATCTCGCACAGGACACTGGAGATCATTGGGAGAGGCCTTCGTCCTGCAGTGGACTAACAGAGGCTGACATGATGACGATGATGACGACAGTGGAACACGAAGTGATGAGCACAAAAAAATGGTTGGATAGTAACAGCAACATATTCGTTACCAAGGAATGCAAAGCGCAGTCGGGGAAGGCAGAGAGTTACATGTAGTGACGAAATTAGGCATCGAATGGAATCATCTCGCACAGGACACTGGAGATCATTGGGAGAGGCCTTCGTCCTGCAGTGGACTAACAGAGGCTGACATGATGACGATGATGACGACAGTGGAACACGAAGTGATGAGCACAAAAAAATGGTTGGACAGTAACAGCAACAGATTCGTTACCAAGGAATGCAAAGCGCAGTCGGGGAAGGCAGAGAGTTACATGTAGTGACAAAATTAGGCATCGAATGGAATCACCTCGCACAGGACACTGGAGATCATTGGGAGAGGCCTTCGTCCTGCAGTGGACTAACAGAGGCTGACATGATGACGATGATGACGACAGTGGACACGAAGTGATAAGCACAAAAAAGGTTGGACAGTAAGAGCAACAGATTGGTTACCAAGGAATGCAAAGCGCAGTCGGGGAAGGCAGAGAGTTACATGTAGTGACGAAATTAGGCATCGAATGGAATCATCTCGCACAGGACACTGGAGATCATTGGGAGAGGCCTTCGTCCTGCAGTGGACTAACAGAGGCTGACATGATGACGATGACGACGACAGTGGACACGAAGTTATAAGTACAAAAAAATATGGTTGGACAGTAAGAGCAACAGATTGGTTACCAAGGAATGCAAAGCGCAGTCGTGGGGAAGGCAAAGAGTTACATGTAGTGACGAAATTAGGCATCGAATGGAATCATCTCGCACAGGATACTGGAGACCATTGGGAGAGGCCTTCGTCCTGCGGTGGACTAACAGAGGCTGACATGATGACGTTGATAACGACAGTGGACACGAAGTGATAAGTACAAAAAAATGGTTGGGACAGTAAGAGCAACAGATTGGTTACCAAGGAATGCAAAGCGCAGTCGGGGAAGGCAGAGAGTTACATGTAGTGACGAAATTAGGCATCGAATGGAATCATCTCGCACAGGACACTGGAGATCATTGGGAGAGGCCTTCGTCCTGCAGTGGACTAACAGAGGCTGACATGATGACGATGATGACGACAGTGGACATGAAGTGATAAGTACAAAGAATGGTGGGACAGTAAGAGCAACAGATTGGTTACCAAGGAATGCAAAGCGCAGTCGGGGAAGGCAGAGAGTTACATGTAGTGACGAAATTAGGCATCGAATGGAATCATCTCGCACAGGACACTGGAGATCATTGGGAGAGGCCTTCGTCCTGCAGTGGACTAACAGAGGCTGACATGATGACGATGAGACGACAGTGGAACACGAAGTGATGAGCACAAAAAAATGGTTGGATAGTAACAGCAACAGATTCGGTTACCAAGGAATGCAAAGCGCAGTCGGGGAAGGCAGAGAGTTACATGTAGTGACGAAATTAGGCATCGAATGGAATCATCTCGCACAGGACACTGGAGATCATTGGGAGAGGCCTTCGTCCTGCAGTGGACTAACAGAGGCTGACATGATGACGATGATGACGACAGTGGAACACGAAGTGATGAGCACAAAAAAATGGTTGGACAGTAACAGCAACAGATTCGGTTACCAAGGAATGCAAAGCGCAGTCGGGGAAGGCAGAGAGTTACATGTAGTGACAAAATTAGGCATCGAATGGAATCACCTCGCACAGGACACTGGAGATCCATTGGGAGAGGCCTTCGTCCTGCAGGTGGACTAACAGAGGCTGACATGATGACGATGATGACGACAGTGGGCACGAAGTGATAAGCACAAAAAAAGGTTGGACAGTAAGAGCAACAGATTGGTTACCAAGGAATGCAAAGCGCAGTCGGGGAAGGCAGAGAGTTACATGTAGTGACGAAATTAAGGCATCGAATGGAATCATCTCGCACAGGATACTGGAGACCATTGGGAGAGGCCTTCGTCCTGCAGTGGACTAACAGAGGCTGACATGATGACGATGATGACGACAGTGGACACGAAGTGATAAGTACAAAAAAATGGTTGGACAGTAAGAGCAACAGATTGGTTACCAAGGAATGCAAAGCGCAGTCGTGGAAGGCAGAGAGTTACATGTAGTGACGAAATTAAGGCATCGAATGGAATCATCTCGCACAGGATACTGGAGACCATTGGGAGAGGCCTTCGTCCTGCGGTGGACTAACAGAGGCTGACATGATGACGATGATGACGACAGTGGACACGAAGTGATAAGTACAAAAAAATGGTGGGACAGTAAGAGCAACAGATTGGTTACCAAGGAATGCAAAGCGCAGTCGGGGAAGGCAGAGAGTTACATGTAGTGACGAAATTAGGCATCGAATGGAATCATCTCGCACAGGACACTGGAGATCATTGGGAGAGGCCTTCGTCCTGCAGTGGACTAACAGAGGCTGACATGATGACGATGATGACGACAGTGGACACGAAGTGATAAGTACAAAAAAAATGGTTGGACAGTAAGAGCAACAGATTGGTTACCAAGGCATGCAAAGCGCAGTCGGGGAAGGCAGAGAGTTACATGTAGTGACAAAATTAGGCATCGAATGGAATCATCTCGCACAGGACACTGGAGATCATTGGGAGAGGCCTTCGTCCTGCAGTGGACTAACAGAGGCTGACATGATGACGATGATGACGACAGTGGACACGAAGTGATAAGTACAAAAAAATGGTTGGACAGTAAGAGCAACAGATTGGTTACCAAGGCATGCAAAGCGCAGTCGGGGAAGGCAGAGAGTTACATGTAGTGACGAAATTAGGCATCGAATGGAATCATCTCGCACAGGACACTGGAGATCATTGGGAGAGGCCTTCGTCCTGCAGTGGACTAACAGAGGCTGACATGATGACGATGATGACGACAGTGAACACGAAGTGATGAGCACAAAAAAATGGTTGGACAGTAACAGCAACAGATTCGTTACCAAGGAATGCAAAGCGCAGTCGGGGAAGGCAGAGAGTTACATGTAGTGACAAAATTAGGCATCGAATGGAATCACCTCGCACAGGACACTGGAGATCATTGGGAGAGGCCTTCATCCTGCAGTGGACTAACAGAGGCTGACATGATGACGATGATGACGACAGTGGACACGAAGTGATAAGCACAAAAAAAGGTTGGACAGTAAGAGCAACAGATTGGTTACCAAGGAATGCAAAGCGCAGTCGGGGAAGGCAGAGAGTTACATGTAGTGACGAAATTAGGCATCGAATGGAATCATCTCGCACAGGACACTGGAGATCATTGGGAGAGGCCTTCGTCCTGCAGTGGACTAACAGAGGCTGACATGATGACGATGACGACGACAGTGGACACGAAGTTATAAGTACAAAAAATATGGTTGGACAGTAAGAGCAACAGATTGGTTACCAAGGAATGCAAAGCGCAGTCGTGGAAGGCAAAGAGTTACATGTAGTGACGAAATTAGGCATCGAATGGAATCATCTCGCACAGGATACTGGAGACCATTGGGAGAGGCCTTCGTCCTGCGGTGGACTAACAGAGGCTGACATGATGACGATGATGACGACAGTGGACACGAAGTGATAAGCACAAAAAAATGGTTGGACAGTAAGAGCAACAGATTTTACCAAGGAATTCAAAGCGCAGTCGGGGAAGGCAGAGAGTTACATGTAGGGACGAAATTAGGCATCGAATGGAATCATCTCGCACAGGACACTGGAGATCATTGGGAGAGGCCTTCGTCCTGCAGTGGACTAACAGAGGCTGACATGATGACGATGATGACGACAGTGGACACGAAGTGATAAGTACAAAAAAATGGTTGGACAGTAAGAGCAACAGATTGGTTACCAAGGAATGCAAAGCGCAGTCGTGGAAGGCAGAGAGTTACATGTAGTGACGAAATTAAGCATCGAATGGAATCATCTCGCACAGGATACTGGAGACCATTGGGAGAGGCCTTCGTCCTGCGGTGGACTAACAGAGGCTGACATGATGACGATGATGACGACAGTGGACACGAAGTGATAAGTACAAAAAAATGGTGGGACAGTAAGAGCAACAGATTGGTTACCAAGGAATGCAAAGCGCAGTCGGGGAAGGCAGAGAGTTACATGTAGTGACGAAATTAGGCATCGAATGGAATCATCTCGCACAGGACACTGGAGATCATTGGGAGAGGCCTTCGTCCTGCAGTGGACTAACAGAGGCTGACATGATGACGATGTTGACGACAGTGGACACGAAGTGATAAGTACAAAAAAATGGTGGGACAGTAAGAGCAACAGATTGGTTACCAAGGAATGCAAAGCGCAGTCGGGGAAGGCAGAAATTTACATGTAGTGAAGAAATTAGGCATCGAATGGAATCATCTCGCACAGGACACTGGAGATCATTGGGAGAGGCCTTCGTCCTGCAGTGGACTAACAGAGGCTGACATGATGACGATGATGACGACAGTGGACACGTAGTGATAAGCACAAAAAAATGGTTGGACAGTAAGAGCAACAGATTGGTTAACAAGGCATGCAAAGCGCAGTCGGGGAAGGCAGAGAGTTGCATGTAGTGACAAAATTAGGCATCGAATGGAATCATCTCGCACAGGACACTGGAGATCATTGGGAGAGGCCTTCGTCCTGCAGTGGACTAACAGAGGCTGACATGATTACGATGATGACGACAGTGAACACGAAGTAATGAGCACAAAAAAATGGTTGGACAGTAACAGCAACAGATTCGTTACCAAGGAATGCAAAGCGCAGTCGTGGAAGGCAGAGAGTTACATGTAGTGACGAAATTAGGCATCGAATGGAATCATCTCGCACAGGACACTGGAGATCATTGGGAGAGGCCTTCGTCCTGCAGTGGACTAACAGAGGCTGACATGATGACGATGATGACGACAGTGGACACGAAGTGATAAGCACAAAAAAATGGTTGGACAGTAAGAGCAACAGATTGGTTACCAAGGAATGCAAAGCGCAGTCGGGGAAGGCAGAGAGTTACATGTAGTGACGAAATTAGGCATCGAATGGAAATCATCTCGCACAGGACACTGGAGATCATTGGGAGAGGCCTTCATCCTGCAGTGGCACTAACAGAGGCTCACATGACGATGATGACGACAGTGGACACGAAGTGATAAGCACAAAAAAATGGTTGGACAGTAAGAGCAACAGATTGGTTACCAAGGCATGCAAAGCGCAGTCGGGGAAGGCATAGAGTTACATGTAGTGACAAAATTAGGCATCGAATGGAATCATCTCGCACAGGACACTGGAGATCATTGGGAGAGGCCTTCGTCCTGCAGTGGACTAACAGAGGCTGGCATGATGACGATGATGACGACAGTGTACACGAAGTGATGAGCACAAAAAAAAATGGTTGGACAGTAAGAGCAACAGATTGGTTAACAAGGAATTCAAAGCGCAGTCGGGGAAGGCAGAGAGTTACATGTAGTGACGAAATTAGGCATCGAATGGAATCACCTCGCAGAGGACACTGGAGATCATTGGGAGAGGCCTTCGTCCTGCAGTGGACTAACAGAGGCTGACATGATGACGATGATGATGACAGTGAACACGAAGTGATGAGGACAAAAAAATGGTTGGACAGTAAGAGCAACAGATTCGTTACCAAGGAATGCAAAGCGCAGTCGGGGAAAGCAGAGAGTTACATGTAGTGACAAAATTAGGCATCGAATGGAATCATCTCGAACAGGACACTGGAGATCATTGGGAGAGGCCTTCGTCCTGCAGTGGACTAACAGAGGCTGACATGATGACGATGATGACGACAGTGAACACGAAGTGATGAGCACAAAAAATGGTTGGACAGTAACAGCAACAGATTCGTTACCAAAGGAATGCAAAGCGCAGTCGGGGAAGGCAGAGAGTTACATGTAGTGACGAAATTAGGCATCGAATGGAATCATCTCGCACAGGGCACTGGAGATCATTGGGAGAGGCCTTCGTCCTGCAGTGGACTAACAGAGGCTGACATGATGACGATGATGACGACAGTGGACACGAAGTGATAAGTACAAAAAAATGGTGGGACAGTAAGGGCAACAGATTGGTTACCAAGGAATGCAAAGCGCAGTCGGGGAAGGCAGAGAGTTTCATGTAGTGACGAAATTAGGCATCGAATGGAATCATCTCGCACAGGACACTGGAGATCATTGGGAGAGGCCTTCGTCCTGCAGTGGACTAACAGAGGCTGACATGATGACGATGATGACGGCAGTGGACACGAAGTGATAAGCACAAAAAATGGTTGGACAGTAAGGGCAACAGATTGGTTACCAAGGAATGCAAAGCGCAGTCGGGGAAGGCAGAGAGTTTCATGTAGTGACGAAATTAGGCATCGAATGGAATCATCTCGCACAGGACACTGGAGATCATTGGGAGAGGCCTTCATCCTGCAGTGCACTAACAGAGGCTGACATGACGATGATGACGACAGTGGACACGAAGTGATAAGCACAAAAAAATGGTTGGACAGTAAGAGCAACAGATTGGTTACCAAGGCATGTTTATGAAGGGTAAGAGCGCACTGAAGACGAAGACACAATGAAGGCACACACACGCACACACAGCGCTACTTTCAACAGTTTATTTTTGTGATCTCGACACTACTTATAGGGCAACCCATGAGCACAACTGCTGCGCAGAAGTAACAGCAACATTACTAAGCATCATGACAGACACCAAGGAAAACAAATTCTTTTTTTGTCAGCGCAATAGAAGGCATACTAACACACATATCACCCAACTTTTCAATCTCTCCTGCTTCGATTATCTCGCGTGTGAGCTGATTTCTATTTCTTGACAGAACTCTGCACGTGTCGAACAAAGGCACACTCATTCAAGCAACGACCGGTTTGTCCGACGTAGCTACGACCACAAGATAGCGGCAGGCAATACACCACACAGCAAAAACGAAAACCGAACTGTGGCGAGAACATTTGAGCAAGGGAATCGCATAAGGGTGTTACCTTACGTACACGCGGTTTCCCATAATCTGAAAAAGATTGCTCAGCGGGCCAAAGTGCGCATGCTCTTTTCAGCGCCAAACAAGTTGGAAAGGCTATGCAAGATTACGACGAGGAATGCAAACGAAAATCGTGGATGCAAAACTAATCACAAGAACAAGTTTGTTGATTGCGCTGAGTGTGTGGTGTATTGCCTGCCGCTATCTTGTGGTCGTAGCTACGTCGGACAAACCGGTCGTTGCTTGAATGACCGGCTCCGTGAACACCATTACAATGTTAGAAACGTGGCAGGTGGGTTCTTAGCAATACATTGTAAGAAGTGTGGTTGTGTGCCTTTGTTCGACACGTGCAGAGTTCTGTCAAGAAATAGAAATCAGCTCACACGCGAGATAATCGAAGCAGGAGAGATTGAAAAGTTGGGTGATATGTGTGTTAGTATGCCTTCTATTGCGCTGACAAAAAAAGAATTTGTTTTCCTTGGTGTCTGTCATGATGCTTAGTAATGTTGCTGTTACTTCTGCGCAGCAGTTGTGCTCATGGGTTGCCCTATAAGTAGTGTCGAGATCACAAAAATAAACTGTTGAAAGTAGCGCTATGTGTGTGCGTGTGTGTGCCTTCATTGTGTCTTCGTCTTCAGTGCGCTCTTACCCTTCATAAACATGGAATACCAACATGCCCACAATACCACCTTGGTGAACTTCATTTCTAGTACAACGGGCCCTATCCTGAGTTTACTTCGTGATCCAAGTGCTACTGTTGCATTAATTTCTGCCATAGAGTGCAAATGCCGGTCGCTCACGTTCTGCGTTCGCAATAAGGTGATCCCACTTGAGCTCAGTACTCTATGCTGCGGGTTCCTGCCATCGACGGGACATGCTTCGAGGATTTGTAAGATACTCAAGTCTGAATGGAAAAGGCAAGTACGGCTTTATCGCCAGTATCTTGAGCTACAAATTCAAGGCGAAAGAAAGGCTGGACCTTCCAGCAAACTTCTTCATGAATACCTCAAGCTTGTCAACAGGACAACTGAATTCTTGTGGCAGCAGGAGCTGGCGTATCTCCGGACGCGTCTTCCTGCGAAGAATCCTGCACCCACAAATCCTGTTCACACGTCTGACAGCGTGTATCTACCAGAACCGGTCAAGAAGGCCCTCTCTTTGGGGCCGAAGTTTGCGGTCGAAACTAAACAGTCGCGCCATGAATTGTTGTCCTTGGTTAGACAGATCTCGAAGGATGTGCCAGAAGAGGAAGCAGCCCGCATCGTCTCAGCAGGTGTTGACGTCGTCTCTCGATGTAAGATGCCTGTTTCAAAACTTTCTATCAAGCATGTTGGCTCTTATTTGGTCGATAATTCGTTGTGTGTTTTGCCAGCGGACAAAGAGGGCGGTTTCGCCGTATTCTCCTGTGTTCAGTACCACGAAAAGGCTGGTGAAGCTATCTCTGCGGTCTTTGACAGTCGCAGTAATGTGTGTCTTCCAAAAATAAAGACTGAGGCTAAGAAGCTTTGTAAGCGGTTGAAGCTAGATAAATTGGTCAGAAGTATTGAGAAGGAACCGCGCGATTGTCTAGCAGTGTTTTTCACGGCAAAGACACATAAAGTAGATGTGCCCTTCAGAGTTATAATCTCTGAGCATGACACTTGGCAAAAACAAGTTGCGTTGTTTCTGCAAGCAAAGCTTGATATTTTACCTATCTGTGACCCTTTCCTTGTCAGGAATTCGGAAGAGGTTATTAATTTTATGAAAGTTAATCATGACGAACGCCTCCAGGCCTTTTCTATTGACGTAAAAGATTTGTTTTATTCTATTCCTCATCAAGATTTGTTATGTTCTGTTGAAAAAGTCATTGATGAATATGGTGTCATTAGATTTCAAAACGAGGTTGGTCTTTCGTGTGGGCATTTCTTAGAACTTTTGACGTGCTACCTTAAGTCTACCTTTATTTTATGGGAGGATTGTGCACAGTTGCAGAAAAGAGGCATCTGCATTGGTTCTTGCCTGGCTCCCCGACTGAGTGACCTGTTTTTAGCTCAGCTTTGTGTGACGCTGTCGGAAAGGTTGAAAGGTACAAAGGTAGTTAGAACTTTTAGATATGTAGATGACTTTCTGTTTTTTGTGAATTGTCCTTCCGAACGGCTAGTTGTTGAGTTTAACGGTCTTATAGCAGTAATCAAGGATTGTCTTGAGCCCCTAGAGGTGACGCATGAGCTTCCGCAGAATGGCACCATGAGGTTTCTGGACCTTCGCCTGTCGCTCGGCTGTGATCACTCCTGTTGGCATTATGAACCGCGTGCAAGTAAACCCTTACTCCCCTACCACTCAGCGCATTCGAAACTAGTTAAGAGAGCGATTACGAAGCTTTGCTTCAAGAGTGCCCTAACGAAGTCGTGTCACCATATGGTCCAACTCAGTTTCGACCAGCAAAGAAAGAGGCTGCTGGATGCCGGGTTTCCCCAGCCGTTGCTTATCTCCGTAGCTGAATGCATCTTGAGGGACAGCAAAAACGAAAACCGAACTGTGGCGAGAACATTTGAGCAAGGGAATCGCATAAGGGTGTTACCTTACGTACACGCGGTTTCCCATAATCTGAAAAAGATTGCTCAGCGGGCCAAAGTGCGCATGCTCTTTTCAGCGCCAAACAAGTTGGAAAGGCTATGCAAGATTACGACGAGGAATGCAAACGAAAATCGTGGATGCAAAACTAATCACAAGAACAAGTTTGTTGATTGCGCTGAGTGTGTGGTGTATTGCCTGCCGCTATCTTGTGGTCGTAGCTACGTCGGACAAACCGGTCGTTGCTTGAATGACCGGCTCCGTGAACACCATTACAATGTTAGAAACGTGGCAGGTGGGTTCTTAGCAATACATTGTAAGAAGTGTGGTTGTGTGCCTTTGTTCGACACGTGCAGAGTTCTGTCAAGAAATAGAAATCAGCTCACACGCGAGATAATCGAAGCAGGAGAGATTGAAAAGTTGGGTGATATGTGTGTTAGTATGCCTTCTATTGCGCTGACAAAAAAAGAATTTGTTTTCCTTGGTGTCTGTCATGATGCTTAGTAATGTTGCTGTTACTTCTGCGCAGCAGTTGTGCTCATGGGTTGCCCTATAAGTAGTGTCGAGATCACAAAAATAAACTGTTGAAAGTAGCGCTATGTGTGTGCGTGTGTGTGCCTTCATTGTGTCTTCGTCTTCAGTGCGCTCTTACCCTTCATAAACATGGAATACCAACATGCCCACATTACCACCTTGGTACCAAGGCATGCAAAGCGCAGTCGGGGAAGGCATAGAGTGACATGTAGTGACAAAATTAGGCATCGAATGGAATCATCTTGCACAGGACACTGTAGATTATTGGGAGAGGCCTTCGTCCTGCAGTGGACTAACAGAGGCTGACATGATAACGATGATGACGACAGTGAACACGAAGTGATGAGCACAAAAAAATGGTTGGACAGTAAGAGCAACAGATTCGTTACCAAGGAATGCAAAGCGCAGCCGGGGAAGGCAGAGAGTTACATGTAGTGACAAAATCTCGCACACGACACTGGAGATCATTGGGACAGGCGTTCGTCCTGCAGTGCACTAACAGATGCTGACATGATGACGATGATGACGACAGTGTACACGAAGTGATAAGCACAAAAATGGTTGGACAGTAAGAGCAACAGATTCGTTTCCAAGGAATGCAAAGCGCAGTCGGGGAAGGCAGAGAGTTACATGTAGTGACAAAATTAGGCATCGAATGGAATCATCTCGCACAGGACACTGGAGATCATTGGGAGAGGCCTTCGTCCTGCAGTGGACTAACAGAGGCTGACATGATGACGATGATGACGACAGTGAACACGAAGTGATGAGCACAAAAAAATGGTTGGACAGTAAGAGCAACAGATTCGTTACCAAGGAATGCAAAGCGCAGTCGGGGAAGGCAGAGAGTTACATGTAGTGACGAAATTAGGCATCGAATGGAATCATCTCGCACAGGACACTGGAGATCAATGGGAGAGGCCTTCGTCCTGCAGTGGACTAACAGAGGCTGACATGATGACGATGATGACGACAGTGGACACGAAGTGATGAGCACAAAAAAAAATGGTTCGACAGTAAGAGCAACAGATTCGTTTCCAAGGAATGCAAAGCGCAGTCGGGGAAGGCAGAGAGTTACATGTAGTGACGAAATTAGGCATCGAATGGAATGATCTCGCACAGGACACTGGAGATCATTGGGAGAGGCCTTCGTCCTGCAGTGGACTAACAGAGGCTGACATGATGACGATGATTACGACGGTGAACACGAAGTGATGAGCACAAAAAAGTGGTTGGACAGTAAGAGCAACAGATTGGTTACCAAGGAATGCAAGCGCAGTCGGGGAAGGCAGAGAGTTACATGTAGTGACGAAATTAGGCATCGAATGGAATCATCTCGCACAGGACACTGGAGATCATTGGGAGAGGCCTTCGTCCTGCAGTGGACTAACAGAGGCTGACGTGATAACGATGATGACGACAGTGGACACGAAGTGATAAGCACAAAAAATGGTTGGACAGTAAGAGCAACAGATTCGTTACCAAGGAATGCAAAGCGCAGCTTGGAAGGCAGATAGTTACACGTAGTGACGATATTAGGCATCGAATGGAATCATCTCGAACAGGACACTGGAGATCATTGGGAGAGGCCTTCGTCCTGCAGTGGTCTAACAGAGGCTGACATGATGACGATGGTGACGACAGTGGACACGAAGTGATAATCACAAAAAAGGGTTGGAGACTGCGTGCTCTATATTTCCCGCTGTCGTCTGTAATTTAACCTGACGCGTAATTTTACACACGCACTGCAGCGCCAATTTTAACTTAGCGATCTGCACACGGATAATAGGAAATATAGTGTGCCCTGCATGTTTACGAAGCTAACCAGGCGCTAAAGAAATACTGATTGGTGAAAATCCATCGAGCAGACCAGTACAAACCGTTGGCCCAGTGTCTATACACTCTAAGAAAAGATCGAGCAAAGTGGGTGTCTTTTTGTCCAACAACGCTAATCGTCGTCTATCTTGCGTTCCTTTCCTGGCATTATCACCGCGCGCCCGTAACTTTCAGGTCAGGAATAGCAAAGTGGCCAGCGCCGAGTTTTCAACAAAGGAATCGCGAGCAAGCCACATGAGAATTATTGTTGTGGGACAAAAAACACCCGTTTTACTCGATCTTTTTTTAGAGTGTAGACATGGGTCGCCCGGAGCATGCGTTGGCGTTTCATCCATGCGGCGTAAGCTCGTTTACGCGAGTAGTGAGGAAAGCGTTTCCGCGTTCAATTATAGCCGCATCGTCCCGTAGCACACCGTGCCCATCGGACTACATACTCAACACGTTCACCCCCCGATAAAACACACATCTCATCTCCGCGCTCAAAAAAAAAGAAAGAAAAATGAAATTCTCACCACTATAACTCAAAGAACGCGTGCGAGCGTGAAACACCAAAACGGGTGAGGAGGTGTGTCATCTCTGCGATTGTAACGAGGAGCTGTGGGATGATACTCTCCACGACGGACCTCCCGAGGTCCTCCGAGTCGTAATACAGCGGGCCCGACTCGTCGCTGGAGTCATCTTAGGGACCCCGGACTAGGGTTTCCTCCCACGCGCTCCTTCGCCATTGAAACATCAATAAAGACGTTTTACTCTCTCTCTACGATCGTGCCTCTCCGTGTACCGCAAAGCCTGCACTAAGTTATAACGACGTGTGTTTTCTTCATAGGGCGCTAAAAAAAGGATTTTTCTGTAACAATAAAATACTGTCCTAAACTCTTAGCGCATCGCATATAATAAGGTTGTTCGGGAAATAAATGGCATTTGTAAAAGATACAGAATCTTTTGCCCTTGATAAAAAGCGACCTGCTTGTATCAACCTTGCATGGCGCACGTACGATTATGAATGTAGGAAAACTAACACAACTGCAATGGTTGTTGTGGAGAGTGACGTCATTCCGGTCGTCTGCTAATCGTGCTCACTGCAGCTTCCCTTTCAATGGTTGTGCTTGGTAGAGTATGAGAACTCCGCAATAATTATCGAGTGTTTATGTTCAGGGCACAAGTTCGACTCATAAAGATTTTGAGTAGTCTTTATTGGTCTGACTGCCACCATCTCCGGCGTCACAACCGCGTGAAATGATGGATGGATTTTTCACAATTGTGACACAGTGATCGCCGACGTCGCTGTAATGCGCAATAACGGATTGAGTACTCAGATTTCGACCAGGTTCAACAAAGGCCACGCTGGTTGTATTTCGACGACAGTGGGATGTAAAAAACACGCACTCTTAAAAAAAGAGAGTCAAAAGAGAGTCACGGCTGCTTGACTCTCTTTGTGGCAGCCGATGACCACCTTTTTTCCTAAGGGGAGTCACAATACTCTGGTCGGCGCTCTTGGATGAAATAATGACTCCCTTTCTCTAGGGTAGTCAGTGATGGGCATTTTTAAAGAAAATGAGCCTAGAGATTGAAAATACATAAATAAATAAATAAATAAATAAATAAATAAATAAATAAATAAATGCTGACAGTGAGGGATCTGTGGTCTTCGCTCACGTTCTCTGCGTCGAGTCGGGCACAGTATGACGCCGCTACATGAAAGAGACAATTAAAAAAAAACACTTCAATTAACATTTTAATTTTCAACTTGAGGGCACTTCCTTATATGGGAAATTGGTAGGCCGTCACCATTTATGGCATACATACTTTTTAAAAATCTAAAAAATTGCACAAAATTTTTATTATTTTTCGCATTTTCTGTTTTTTCCTCACTCTCCCCGACGTGTTTTCGACGGAGAGTAACCGCCGCACGAGACGTTAGTAACTCAACCCCTGACGAAGGGAGGACCCCTCCCGAATTTGTTGGGAAATGAATAAATATATCATTGTTGACAACGCCCCGTTGTGTTATAATTGATGCGTATATATATATATATATATATATATATATATATATATATATATATATACGCATCATACATAAGCGTGCGCAGGGTTCCCCTTCAGGGGGGGGGGGCGAATTAAGGTTCGTCGCAGCGCCCCCCCCTGTCGCCCCCCCCCCCTACAATATATAAGGCTGGCTTTGCGCCGCCCCTTCTCGCCCCTCTGCTCCCCCCCCCCCCCCCGTGCGCACGCCTATGTATATATATATATATGCATAAATTCGTGCTTTTCACTGAAGTACGTTGTTCTTTTCTGGATGTTGAAGAAATTTTCGATCTTTTCATTATTACGATCTTGTGATGATTCGCTACCTTCACCATGCCGCAACAATTATTGGC
Source organism: Rhipicephalus appendiculatus (assembly GCA_030522465.1). Lineage (NCBI taxonomy): Eukaryota > Metazoa > Arthropoda > Arachnida > Ixodida > Ixodidae > Rhipicephalus > Rhipicephalus appendiculatus. Next base: position 25,586 of record JALIZH010021504.1, read on the forward strand.
AGCTTATGTTTAGCATGCAGCTTGGCTGCAGTAAATAAACATTGCACTATAGTATTGTTTTATGTTGCTTATGGTCACATTTCGTCTTGAGAACTTGTATATTTTCACTTTGCTGAGCTCTGCTGAGCTTTAAACGCAAAAGTTTCTCACTGTTCACCGCTGAAACATTTTTAGAGAAACCGGCGCAGCGACTTTCTATGACGATGCCAGCGGGCATAGTGTCAAAAGGTAGCGTCACCTCGCGGAAAGTTGCAAAAACACAGTGGATCCGAGTGAACAATAGGAGCGCGGCCGACGTGCCAGGCATCTTAAAGTAGAGGAGGCGCTGCCCCGCGTGTTTTGCTTAAGGCTGCTGTTGCGCACTTTAAGATGTATTTGGAAAGCGTTTTAAAATACCAAACACGCATGATATTTGTTACAACGTATATATTATCTTTAACCGACAGTTGTAATTGTGAGTGAACACATGCCAGCTATCGCTTTGCACCTAATGAAAACTTCAGGCACGTGCAATGCCACCTTCAGTTTCGGTAGTACACTCTAGTTTCGGTGTGGAGGGCTTATGGCAGGCTTTGGATTTGGCAACTGAACTTTTCGCGCCAAATCCAAGGGTGATCGGCGCCGGAGCATGGCCAGAGCCGGTCTGTTGTAGCCTCTTTGCAGACTACTATCTGTCTCTATGAGCGGACCTGCTCTCCATGGATACAGTACACTGTACCATGGAGAGCAGTCAGCGCAGTCATTGTACCGTTGCTTCTCCGGTATCTGCATCTGCGATTCATGACAGCTGCAGCGGCAACACGCCATTTAGTCCGCCTTCCATTGAAAGCACGTCGATTGGTGCGCAACCAGTTTGCCTCGTTTCACATGGGTCGTCAAAGAAGATTGTCGCCCTGAAAGGCTCCCGAAAGCTGGCCGATCTGCAGGAAAGTCTGCGAACGAGTGGATTTGCGCATTTGATGACCAGCAACCCGCTAATACAGGTGAGCGTGATCAATGTATCGACGCCTTAAACATGCTGATGCATGTTTAATGTTGCCGCGCGTTTCACCGAAACTAATTGTTATCGACGCTGTTGGAGAACCTGTCAGCAGCGGGGTTTATTGCGAGACATCGATTTTTACGGCGTTACCCTGTTCGCCGTTGATGCAGCACGTTCTGAATGTTGCTTGTGTAAAGTAATCGAGCGGCTGACTGCAGCCGCTGCCTCATAGAAGCTGTGAATTCCCACATTGTATGCGGCTGATCTGCGTGGTAACGCTGCGGCGTCGGCCTCTGCATATTTCTGCCAAACATGGCGGCGGAACCCACGGATAGGCCACTTTGTGTGCTTCAGCTTAAGCTGCATATACATGTGAAATATCCACCCGCGGGCCTACCTTGTATATCGGTGAAGGTAAAGTACTATGTGACCTAGAATGTCGCCTAAGTACATAGTCACTTAGTCACCTAGTACATGGCACATAGTCACTAAAACAAGTAAATGCATGTAACAGTGACGGGAAAAGAAAACGGTGCTTGAGTAAATGTCGGTGCAATATCCGCTGCCTCACATCTAATGTGCAGGCTTATTGATAAACAAATGGTGTATGTTTTCAGATCTACAGTGAACTCTTCAAGTGTTTCGTTGATCTCGACGACACAACAGTGAATGATGGGGTGCTCATCAACCTGGTTGTCTCACCGGACCACTCATCGAAAGCAGTTGAACAGCCGTATGCACATTCTTTTATCCATTCCAGAGTTATTCATGAACCTCAAACAGCACTGAAATGTATCATGTGCTGGAAGGCTTAAGTGCAGTGCCCATGGACTGAAATACGACATCAAAACAATATCACGATTAGTATGCACAGTCTCTTAAGGTGACTGTGCCAACAAAACTGGGCATTTAAGGTAACTTTGCTTCTCATATAATTGTTCGAGTCTAAATGACCGCAATATGACACGAACTGCACAGCTGGTGGAAACAAAATTATGTGCGTTACTTGGCCTTATACTGTTGCATTTCAACCTGTGAGGACTGTACCTGCACGTTTAGTCAGGTAATAATTTGTCACTAACAAAGAGGAAATGGAAAATTGGGCATCTTCAAATAAGTTGGCCATTTCGAAATTTAGCAATTAAAAAAAAAAGAGGTGCCCGCACACACACATTTACTCACGACTGACTATCTTAATTTTAATAAACTGAAATTATAAGATAAACACAGAGTACCCTTACACTTGCAGTTCTATATTACATGCAAGGACCGGATAACCATCAAACATACAGAATACACAAGCCGATAGTCATCTTCTGAACACATGGCTTCTTTCCGATATAGATTGAACCTCAAGCGCAAAAGAAGCCATGTGCACTTTTTAATCTGTCAGTTTATTTATGTCTTTCCTATGCTTCATGGTTATCGGGCCTTTTGCATGTAATGTAGCTATGCATGTGCATGCTCACTCTTGCCTTTGTTTATAAGCTAGGTTTTAGCTAATAAAAGTTCAGTTGTGGGTACAGTGTGTGTGTGTGTTGCAGTTAAAAATGATTTACTAACCAAAGCTCCAGTGGCCTATATATTTAAGATGGTTTCTACACTTGGTACACTTGTTTTTGTGTATTTTGAAAGTTTTGTGGGAACGTGTGTGAGCAGTTACTTTTTACGGTTTTTGTTTTAGAATATTAACCCCATTTTGGTGGACTTAAGCGTGGCATGTCTCTGTCTAGCTCAGGCATGTTTAATACATAAAACATTAATAAAATATTTTTGTAATACAAATGCTCGATATATGTGGCGGAAGAAAAAAGCTTCATTACTTATATAAACTTTCGAAGGTTGTACACTTCCATACTTGGAAAACCGGCGCTAACACGACATAGACACAAGATGAGAGGGACGGACGATGAGTGCTGCTTAACACCTGAAGTTTATTGAAACGAAACTGAACACACGAGCAAGCAACACCACGCCTGCATGGCAATTTTAGGTCACTTGAAAGAAATTCCTAAGCATGCGTATCTCGCAGTCTAGCAAATAAGGAGGAGGCTCAGATATGCAATCATCATCCATCACTTTGATGAAGGACACTAGTGCGAGTTCATGAGCCCTTTTATGTTTGTGCTTCAACATACTGTGATGATGAAAAAAGGGCTGCACCCACGTGACCTGCAATGAGCTGAAAGATGTGAAGTTCATTGATGCAATTATCTGACTGGCCTACCAACACCTTTTTGCAGAAGAGTGGAATTCTATGAACAACGCCAACGGTGCAGGACAGGGTGGGATTACGATGCTGCACCGAGCAGCCTATAACTGCTTTTCCTCCAGCCTTCTCAACTAAAATTAGGAAAAGCTTGTGCTGGAATTGGGAATGCTAGAGGAACAGTGGTTCTAGGCTGCTCGGTCAAGCATTGCAATCCCACCGTGTCCTGCACTTTTGGGGTTGGTCATAGAATTCCCCTCTCCTGCAGAAAGGCGTACGTAGGCCAGTCAGGTAATTGCATCAATGAACGTCACATCTTTCAACTCATTACCGCCTCGCGCGGCCACTGAGCAAAGCAAACAGCAATACTTTTTCAACACTTCTGTAGCCGGAGTGACAGTTTGATACACAGCTTGTCTTCGGTGTCGTTTGTCAAGCTGCCGCTAACTATTCGTCACATTCGAATACGATAGCAGGTTTAGATAACACCGCAAATTCACAATAAAAGCACAACAGTGCAGTCGCTTCAGCGCTTCCCAAGTGCTTCCTTAGGGCCGGTGGCACCGCCCCATGGTCGCAGTGTGCAGCACACAAAGCTCCCCGATAGCTTGACAGAGAAGTTTTGTGACCAGCAGAAGTATTGAGGGACTCTGGTATAAGGCAGGGTATGTAATTTTGATGCCCAGCTCTTTTAATGTTTTTTTTTGTTGATTATAATAAATTAACTTCTTTTAGACTACTCAAAAGTGGAACTGCATGTGATGAAAATGAAGATGGAGCACGGCATGAAGAATTTTCGCCATTCAGACTACCTCAGATGCCAATTGACATTGCCCTGCATCTCCGAAATATCAAAGCAGGAGATGTGCCAGACAACCTTAGGAAGAAAATTATTGAATGGGTGTCATTTCATCTGTCTTCACAGACGATGTAAGTGTCAACATGTTACCTATGTGTAAGAAAAGTTGGGTTTGAATGCAATGAGGGCTCATTCTACAGTAAATGTTCTGTGATTGTGTTTAATCACATGCTTTACTTTTTCTTTTTGCAACTTTTTACTGCACCGTGAACCTTTAGCATAATGTAGGTTATAAAATGAACCCCCCTGTGGTAGCTTGGCAGGTAGGGTGCCATACCACTAAAATTGAGGGCACGGGTTCGATGGCCAGCCACCATAGCGGCATTTCAATGCGGGTGAAACTCAAGAACGCCTGTGTGCTTGGATTTAAGTGCATGAAGGCATGAAAACTGCTGGTGCTCAAACTTATTCAAGTTTTAAAAACCTCAGATGGTCCAAGTATGTTGTAAGCTTGCACAATATAAATTTATTCGAAACTAATGAACTCCCATAGTTCATACGTCACATCTGCTGTGAAAAATTGGTGTATAGTGCTGCATTGAATACGAGAACTGTTTTCAGGGGCAAATTTGTATATGAAGTGCCTCAATTCTACTGCTTCCACCCATACAGTCATCATCAGGTCCCATAATAAGCAAACACACAATGAGAATAACATGCATAATTAGGGGTGCAGGTGCCTTGTAAAGAACAGCTATCTCATTGGGCTCATTCATCCAAGGTATCTCCGTTAATATGTGTGAGATTATTTAATGGAAACAGTTGTAATGCAGTGGTTTCTCATATTGTTTGTTTTTATGCTCTTGTGTTTTGAAAAAAAGTGATGCGGGCTTTCTTTAAACATAGGTACCCCAATAAGCTATACAATGTTGCTGCAGTGAGCCTCGTAAACAACTACCCACAGCTGAGAGATAGCTCGGACTCTGGACACGTAAGAAAATTTTTTTGGTATTTTTCAATTTCTCATTCATTTTAATCGTGTTCACACATTTAAAAGAATAACATGTGCTGTCTCAACATTCTGCAGCATATTGTAGAGTTTGCAGTTACATTTTTCCAAAGGAAACTGTTAAAGAAAAACTTCTGGAGTGGAGGCGGCGCGCCACCGCTGAAGCCGATGGCCACCATATTGCTCAAGGCAGAAAACGTGGGGGTGGTCGCCTGGGTCCGCGCGAAAGTTCCACAGATGGCGAATTTCTCCACTCCTTACGTGACAAGCCGGTGTTGCGGAAAGAGTGGCATTAATGCAAGAATGCCTGTTGAGACTCGCATCAATAGGTGTTGAAGTAGCATCGCTGAATTTTGAGAGTATACCACCTCGAACTTTAAAATGGATAAGTGTATCGATGCTGATCATAAGTATACATCGCCTACGTTTAGCACTAGCTTTAATTTCTAAAGTGACCGAACAGAATGTTCGAACAAGTATTGATCATTCTTAATGCATGTTATTTGATAAAGCTTATCCGGAACTGGCTAGGATATGTCTGTCACTTAGTCCACGTGAACGGATCAGAAGCCAGATGGTCTTTTATTGAAACACTACAGACGTTGCAGCGGGGTGAGCGACTGCACCTCGGGAACCGACTGACTAGTGTTGAATTCCAATGGCGGAGTCGGAGCAAGTTTTTCTGCTCCTTTTGGAGCAAGTGTGTTCCAATGGCAGAGTGAGAGCGGGAGTCTAGCGTTCCAATGGGAGAGTCGGAGTGGATTCAGAGCGGGAGTCACTCTGTGGAGCAGCAAAAGTTGCTCCGCCAAAATAGGCGGAGTGGACCGGAACTCTGCGTGACGCATTTCCTTTAATGCTCGGGGGGCGCCGCGGTGCCGCCGGCTGCGACTCGCGTGTTGTTGTGGTAATGGCCGACGGCATGGACGGCTCGGTTAGCTCGACAGAGCGCTCGGCATTGCTTCTGCTACTCGACAGCGACAGCTCCGAGTCGGAAAGCTCAAGTTCCGACTCGAGTGATTCCTCGGACACTGACAGCGACGCTGAAGCTTGCGCTTACGAGCGGGGATTCGACAGGATGTTCCGCATTCCCGCGAAGAGGCCCAAAGTCGTCGGTTTCGACGAGGAGCTGTTGCACGCTGGGTGTGACCTCCATTTGTGAATAGCGCCGAACAGCTGAACAGGCAAGCGAACTGTGCGATGATGCTGGCGGTTCTGGGTGGTGGTAGTGGTTGGTAAAGGAAAATGAAGACGCTAATTTCTTAAGCCCCTTGAGGGAGCACGGCGCAGCATCTTTGGGGAATTTGGAATGGGAGAAAGGAAGGAGAAGGGTAGAATGGGTGCTCAAAGCAGACGAAGGCAGCATCTCGGGCAAGGACGCGTCGGACGCGACCAGAGGCAAGGAACCGGCCCGTGGGAGGCCGGTTGTTAGCGCTGGCAGAGTAGCCCGCGGTTCAGGGAGCAGACAGCGGAAGAGGCCACGCGCAAGGTAACCTGGGTAACTCGGCAGCTTCCGCCTTGCTCCAGCTACACGGGTTGTGTTCCAATCGCGGATGTGTAGGATTTGCTCTACGCCAGAGTCGAGTGCCCGCTCGCGGAGTCCGTCGGCTGCTCTGACTCCGCCATTGGAATTCAACATAGGGCTCATATTCAGTGGACAAAGCAGAAATTGAAAGTTCTTTTTGCTGCTCAGATCACTGAGCTTGTCTGTGGTAGACGCACTCAACTACTGCAAATTCACGAGCTTCCACAATTTTAAGGTGCACTTGCTGCAGCAGAATTCATAAAGATTTTTGACCATCTTGAATTAAAGAAATCCGTTTAGCAGACCGTATAAGGCGTTATGTGAAAGGCGAGTGAAGCCTCAATGAGGACTTTTTTGAAAAGGGTGAAGTGTATACAACTGGGCTGAAGTATGCAAATGGACAAGCACTGATTGAGCGCCTCAGGAAAAGCAGCTTTGTTGAGCTCCTTATCTGCATAAATAGCGTCACAGCACTTTTTGATTGACTTGTGGCAACAGGAAAAGTGCAGTATTTATTTGCTCACCCACAAAATGTCTCAAGACCAGCTGGAAACACTTTTTGGTTGCGTGAGAGGAAAATGGGGGGGTATACCAATTTTACTGCATGCCAATTTACAGCTTCTTACAAGCGCACTCTTATTAGAACTGAAGTTGCGTCATCAGAGGCTGGAAACTTCTCTCGCGATATTGGGAAAGTTGTCTGCCTCTCTAGGGATGTAAGCGTCGTTGAGTCGCCAGCATCTTTTGCTTTGTCAAGGAGATCGTCTTTACGGCAGCCACTGGACCGCGATACCGATCACAAGCATTGCGTGGACTTCCCGAAAAAGCCTTCCGTCTCTTGTCGACACAGTAGTGGCATATAAATGGCAGGTTTTGTGGTCCAAAAAGAGTATGCTTGCATATCCAGTGATGAATGCTGCACTGCCCTGCTGTCTGATTAGCTGCAAGCACTCACAGTTGTGAAAACCAACGGTGGTCTGGTGGCACAGTCGAAGGATTTGCAGAAAATTTGTCGCATTTAAGAGAAAGGACCTCTTGTCCTACAGGTTCAGTGGAAGGACTTAAAAACGTTGCATGCAAACAGTGAGCACCTTATGGTAGGTGTATTGATAGTGGTCTTCAAACAAGCCTCGTTTGCTCAGCTTGAGCCTCGTTAGTTGTATACTGCGATCCACTCGACAACCGTATTTACAATTAGTCAAAGAAGATTGCCAACCTGTATATAAAAAACAGGCTTCACCACACTTCAAAAGAAATCAACTGGAACAACTAGAGTGGCGGAGTACAAACACAGCTGACAGGGACTGTCACTTTTAAATATTTGTAAATGAGCGGCAACTAGAGCTGCAACAAGCTAGTGAGCTAGTCTGCTTTTGTATCTTTTCTTTTGCTGAGTTTAGTATTTAAGGGTGTATGCTTTGTATTATTACTTTCATCATTGTCTGCATTATGATGCATTTTTGAAGTTCTTGTGGGATTTGCTGGTTTTTCGATTATGTATTAAGCACATCCTGTATGCTTTATTTTTTTTGGACATTGTATAAAGCCGGGGCTCAATAAAATTTTATGTACCACTTATTGGCTTTCGGGAATGCTGCAAGTTAATTCTACGTGTTGTCAGGCACGCTTCACCCTGTTTAACCCTTTACTGCCGGGTGTCGCGAATTCGCGACATACCGAAAAACTCCGTGCCAACAAGTCACGAAACGCGTGCTGCCTTTAATGCCGGCTGTCAAGTACTCACGGGGAATGTAGCTTTCAGAATGAAAAATCTTGCGCCGTCTTGAGTGAGGTATTCCATGCTAGAACCAATTGTTTTGTAGCTCATGGCGGAGAGCCCGAAGCATGTGCGACAGCGCTCACTTCTTCGTTCTTTCTCGCCTGAGTTACGCAAGTTCAATGATCAACAATTTGGTTTATTTGGTGTGTAAACGCCCAGGAGGTGGCACACAACATGTTAAATAGTTTTGAAGTCCATTTTTGTTGCAAGATCCTTGTTTCTGTGGCATATCGCGAATTCGGGACATAACTAAAAGTATGCATTAAAGTTGCGTTTGAGATAATTTAACTGCAGAATCTATTAAAGGTTGCTATTTAAAGCTGGAAAATGAATACAGTTTGTATTTTTTCCGGCGGCTTCATAATTCAGGCATTAAAGGGTTAATATGACGTAAGAAACTGTCGTCCTCAATTTTGCCGGACGAAAAAGTTGGGCCAAGTAACTTAAACTAACTGTCCCGTTCTAATGCCGAGACGCACCGGTGGAAGCGCTGCTCACGCTCAAGCTGCGCTCTTTCTTGCCTGGAGCAAGACGGCCGCCAACCGGCTTCCCAGGCGTCACCCTCTCGTGCGGGCGCGTATAGGGGACCTTCACTCCAGAAGTTTTTTTTTAAACCTCCTTGCATTTTCCCCACAGGTGCTTGCATAGGCTGGCAAAAAAATTGAAGCTCACTCAGACTCACTCAAGAAATATATTTTGCTGTGAGAGCTCACTCGGACTCAGACTCACCAAAATTTTTCTCAGCCAGACTCACTCGGACTCAGACTCACAAAACTTTTTCTCAACTGGACTCACTTTGACTCACACTCACCAACATATCATTGAGCCGGACACACTCACTCACGGCTTCACCCGAGTCTGAATGAGCCTGGGTGAGTCGACTGATGAGTCCGTTAGCGTAAAAGGAGTTTTTTTCGATCATGGAGTCATGGATGAACTGAGCGGTAACTTGACAAAATGTATGCTTCATGCTGTAAAATGTGTATCCAAATCTGTGCCTTACCTTTAGGATGTCTGTTTGAAAATACCTTACTATAATACACTATTGCACAAAGCTTCTTACCACAATTGAGGGCACTGATAAATACAAGGATGTACTGCAATTAAGGAAGTTCCTAGCACAGGCTACAACCTTGCTGGGTTACAATTTGGGACCATCCTCAACTATTTTGTTTACTCCAGGGCCATCAATTCCCAAACGGTGTTTCAGAGGTGTCTGGGTTACATCATCACTGCAACAGTACAACACTATCGATGGATTTCATGTCTAGCCTTCTATGTGTGCTTTAGGTCTGTCATTTTATCTAAACTGTCTGCCTCAGTCGAACAGTTGTTTCGGTGCTCGGCTGCTGACTGAAAGTTACGGGTTTGATCCCGGATGCAGCGTTCCCATTTCGATCGAGGCGAAATGCTAGAGGCCTGTGTACTGTGCGATGTCAGTGTACCTTTAAAGAACACCAGATGGTAAAAATTTCCGGAACCCTCCACAACAGCATCTTTTATAATCTCATCGTGGCTTTGGGTCATAAAACCCCAAATGCAGTAAAAGCTCGTTAATTCAAACTCGCTTAGCTCGAACTTACGGCTAATTCGAACTGACTCCCTAGTTCTGGCACAGCCCTGTGTATTTCTATGGGGGAGAACTCCCGATACTTCGAATGCGTCTATATACACAACGGTTACATTGAACTGGGAGCCCCTGGTTTTCATCACCTCTACCTGAAGTCGGCCTAGAGTAATCACCATGTGTTGCAAAACCAAACCAAATTTTACTAGTTATGCAAAACAACGAAACAGCAGCGTTTCTCAACTGATAAGAATTCGTGTGCTATGCTGGAGCTCTTAAGGAATATGCAGCTGATGCTTAAAGGAATCTCGACAGAAGAAATGCAAGCAAATACCAAGTATTGATTACTTTTAATATTGATTGTGCGATATTGTGATATTAACTCTGCCATATAAATAAGTAAATGTGTTTTGGAGCATAAATAGCATCATATATTTCAACATTGAAGCTCACTGCTCGCATGCCGGTTCTTGTTTCTGGCATATCCGTGACTTATCAATTACAGTAGACTCTCAGTAAACGGAAATCTGTTAAACGGAACTGCTGCTTAAATGGAACAAGTGCTTCTGACTAGATTGGTTTCATTCTTGTATTCTGCATCCCTGTTCACTTCTCAGTAAATGGAACTCTTGTTAAATGGAACATATTTTCCTGGTCCCTTGAGGTTCCGTTTAATGAGAGTCTACTGTAATTCTGTTCACTGTTGAGCTCCACGTTTAGAGCTCCATGACATCAATTTAAGAAATAACCTGTCACAAACATCAGAGTCCCTCAATACTTCTACAGGTCACGAAACTTCTCTGTCAAAACTGTAATTTTTTTTTATTTCTGAAATGAATTCTTCAGACGATTCTATTTCAGAAAAAAATTGTATAAAATTTTTTGCGTGAACGTAAAGTGACAAAAAAAATAATTTTGGTTGTTAAAAACACACGGTTTATTCGGGGTAACGTCAAGCAAAATCCTAAAAAAAATGCGTATACGATTTTTATGAATAAAAATTATGCACTGTATTATATATAGCTCAAAGACATACGAAAATAAGCACACCAGAGTACTCTAATAACACTCGTTGGTCTAGTTGGTGCATTGCATCAAGGAAATATATCCAGCCAAAAAATGAACGTACACAGGAAACGGAGAAGAAGACAGGAAAGCGGCTAGACTACCAACTGTTTAATCACGAAAAACGAGGCTCAAATATATACACTCACGCGGTCACATGGTCATGTCACAATCGCCTTACTAAAAATGCAAAACACAACAAATAGACGCGCAATCACTTTGTGTCATCTTCGCATTATTATTCCCTCCTCAAAATCATAAAAAAGACTGCAGGAAATCTTGTTCCTTCCTGCGCAGCGCTACAGAGCTGTCACTGCAATATGCTTCGCCACGGCCTGAGCAAGGGAGACCGCAAGTGGTTCCCTACACACACCGTGTTGCGCATGGCCTGAAAAAAGTTGCCGTCAGATATGGCGTGCCCGTAGTATTCTCCGCACCAAGGAAACTGAGCGGTTTATGCGCACGCATCGGGCGAAAGAAGAAGCCTCAGTGTGAGGTGAAGCATGGCCAGACCTTCGTGAAATGTGTTGTTGGCGTCGTGTATGAAATACCACTGACTTGCGGGATGATATACATAGGCCAAACGGGTCGTTGTGTTAACATTAGGGCCTGGGAGCATTTTAAATCGTTAGCAAATGGAACAGGCTCTAATTTGGCCCTTCATTGTAAACAGTGCAAATGTAAGCCCGTGCTAAACAAAATCAGGATTTTCGGCAGAAGTCATGAAAGATTGGCACGGGAAATACTTGAAGCATTTCACAACGCAAAGAATGGCGAAGCATGTTGCAGTGACAGCTCTGTAGCGCTGCGCAGGAAGGAACAAGATTTCCTGCAATCTTTTTTATGATTTTGAGGAGGGAATAATAATGCGAAGATGACACAAAGTGATTGCGCGTCTATTTGTTGTGTTTTGCATTTTTAGTAAGGCGATTGTGACATGACCATGTGACCGCGTGAGTGTATATATTTGAGCCTCGTTTTTCGTGATTAAACAGTTGGTAGTCTAGCCGCTTTCCTGTCTTCTCCGTTTCCTGTGTACGTTCATTTTTTGGCTGGATATATTTCCTTGACACCAGAGTACCTTTCCGATAAAAAGTGTTCGTGCTCTAACACTAAATATTTTTTAGCGTGTGATAGTCTGAGGCATGACTCCACACAGAGTGATTTGTTGCATTCTACACACATGTAGTGCGTTTCTTTGCATCAGAAAATCTTCTCTGAGGAATTGAAATACATGAATCAGATTCTGATTCGGCACTTGGGGAATAGTCTGCATCGGAAGAATCGCCACTCGACTCACTAGCAGCAAAGCAACCTACACGCGCTTCTATAGCATAAGCAAGCTGCATGAGTGAGCGCACGGAAGAAAACTCTATGGCTCTTGGCCCGTCCGGAAAGCTATACGAGTGAAAAAGCTATAATAATCCTTCATCTTATCGCCAATGAGACGAAGTTTGTTTTTGCGAGTCCCCAAAACAGGAAACGCAACCACGGCGGCGTCATTTGTGTAATTTAGCGCCGCACAGAAACATGTAATCGCGCCTTGGGGAAGCAATAAACGAGAGTTGCAAGCGCTTACCCTTTGAGAGATTGGAAACCAGACAGCCATTCCCTTAGTGGGCGTGAGTAGCGATAATCATGCGAAGGACGAAACCAAAACCAGCTGCTCCACTTGCCTGCGCAAGCGAAAGCCGCCGCACCGCTTTTGAAAGCAAAAACACAAAGAAAAACAGAAACCAAGACACATCGGCGCATGAAACAATTCCGTGTATTCCCGAAGCATGGCAGCACATTCGAGTTAAGTAAGAGAAACGATCGGAAAAGGCGCGCATTTTAAACCAGCCGCACCGTGGGTGCACAGGATGTGCACAGGAGCAAAAAAAAAAAATATCGAAGAAACATCCGTGCATGAAGAAAATTGCACCTATTTCCGAAGCGTGAGGGCGGCACATGCCAAGCAAGAAAAAAGATTGAAAAGGGCGCACATTTTATACATACAGGCCATGCCGTACATGTACGGCAAAAACCCTCGAGGGGTTAAAGCGGCCCAGCAACACTATTTCAGCGTGGTCAGAAAACGCTGCCAATCGGTAGTTTAGGCTCCCGAGAACACGCGAGCCAAACATTATAGCACAGCACACGCCCTTGAATTTAAAATAAATTCTCAAAGTCAGCTAGAAGTCACTCCTTCTCTCTGCAAATGATGCCATATACTCAAATGACCGCGCTAATACCCAAATTCATGGCTATTGGCTGATTTGAGCATCATGGGCTGCATAGTAACTTCGCCCGCCTCAGGAGGCTGCCATGTGTTCATGCAGACGCTCGTGACCTCATGGAAGGTTATCCGCACACGCGAAGAAAAAAAAAGAAAAGAAAAGTTGCTCAAGGTCATGACGCACACGTGACGTCACTTCTTTCCCGTGTGCCATCCCTCCCTGCTTTAGCGTCCAGCGCATTCGTCATGACGAGAGAAGAGAGGAAGCAATTACAGCGTGCGACAAATCTCTGCAACTCCGCTCATAGTAGACGGATTATCAAAATGTTTGCAGCAGTGGATTCGTGAGGCAATAAACTTGTTTAGTGAAGCCATTCTATAGTTACTCTGAGAACTGTTGCAAAGCCCCTTTCACTAAAGGTTGTACTTTTTACAGATCTTGAATGAATGCCGTCGCCTGACTGATGTATCACCTGACGAAGCATTACTGCGGGCGCTGAAAGAATTCAGTGAGCACATCCTCAACGCTGCAGCAAAGAAGCATGCAGCACAGTCAACCCTTTGCTCTCTGCAGACAGACATCGCAGTGGACAATAGGATTGCAAGAAACTGTAAGTTCACACTCTTCACTTCCATTAGAGTTGAGGGACATGAGCTATTTTCCAGTGATTTATTCCAACCAGGCTCAAAAGGAGTATTTCAAAGACGGAAGTTTGAATTCTTTCAAAATAATTGGGCCACATACTTCTCAAAGCATTAACACTGTACACATTTTAAATGGCTATGCGACAGCAGATTCTGGTTCATACCACGCTGATAGTTTTTGTGCGGTTTCAAGTTGGGCTAGTGTTTACCTGCATTATGCATGCTACAGTGGCAGAAATCCTCATTTCACGTGACCACATTTCATAGTTCCCTGGATATGAATGAATGACTGTCGTTACCTGTAGCAATTGATGTGTTGCACTACTAAACATGTGGATGTAGGTCTGATTCCTGGCATGGAGAAAGGAAACAGTTGGGAGGGGAGCATCCCACAATGTCAAAAAAAGAAAGAAAAGGAGCATGTCAGGCACACACACAAAGTTTCGGTGGCCTCCAAGTTTCGAATAGAGCAAGGGGTCCAACTTTTTTCAGAAGCAGATCAGTCATTGTATAGCGAAAGAGCAAACTTTGAATATTCATCAGTTATAAATATCCTTCATTTGAAGGCTGCTTCTTACTATTTGCTGCCCATGTACTATTGAATTATGCCACAGGAATTCTTGAAGTGGACGGCTGTTGGATTTTGTGAGCCTTGTAAAATAAACTGCTGGCAGTGTTGTTGCACTTGCTATATTACTAAATAGTTACAGGCAGCAGAATTGGTCAGCAGCTACAGCCCTTTCACTGCTGTGGTTTTTCTCTTCAGATGCCAAAGGAGTGGGTGCCATCATGGTCCTTCCATTTCTCGTCAATGAGCGAGGGGGGCGACATATTCACAGAAATGGTAAGAATTTCTAACTGTTTGCACGATCAAGCAGGAACTTAAGGTAAAAAAAATCATGTACAAATGCGGCAAAATATTAGGAGCTAGAATAGCCAGGGACAGTGTAGCTGTAAGTTGCAATGCCCTTATTCCTAAGCAGTTCCTGTGAGTTTTCGCACCAATTTGAATGTTTTCAGCGCAATGATGTGATGTGAATAACAGGGTGATTACGTTGGAGGCTGTTGAGAGGATATATTTATAAGATCATTTGCAGCTTTGGCCAGTTTAGCCGACAGCCCGGGCTAGGTCGCTTCTTCCTTTTGTTGCGCATCTGTGTCTGAGAAACCATGCTGTATGCACGTAGTGCTACCCCCAGTGGCAGTAGCATTCTCTCTATGTGTCATGACATCAGGGTAATCGAACAGTTATAGGATTTGAGTAGTGTGGCATGTACGGTGTCTCTGGACTCTGTGGGCTAATGAAGCTGTGGGAGCTGGAGGGATGATCTTATATGTTAGGAGAGTCACGTCACACAACACACGAGCCTGCCTACTGACATAGCAGTTTTTTTAACAGCCTAACATGACAGGATGGGGACTGCAGCTGTACCAGAGAGCCAGGTGTAAAGTGCTCATGTGGGTGTCTTCAGTTGTACAAGCGCTGTTTAATTATCTTGAAAGGTCAGGATGCAAGTTCAGGCTGTTTTTTGTGCGTGGGAAGCCCTGCTGGTGGCGTCAAGTGTGTATTTGCTGCCCAGCCCTGCAGCAGGTGGAAGGGATGTACCAGGGGGGCAATGTGGGATCTTGGTGAGCAGCAATGGCAGTGTTTCACGGTTCTGGCATTGCTCAAAACTTGTAAAATATCTTCGGGTGGAGCGGGGCACAGTTTGAATTTGTCAATGGCTAAAACACAGTTGCAACAAATCTCTGACTGGGTCTTCACAGAGCAACCTGCCGTGGTGGTCAAGTGGTTATGGTACTCGACTGCTGATCTGATGGTTGTGGAATTGAATTCCGGCCGTAACGGCCACATTTCGCTAGAGGCGAAATGCTGGAGGTCCATGTACTTAGATTTAGGTGCACACTAAAAAAACGTGAGATGGTAAAAACGTCCACAGCCCTTCACCACAGCGTCCCTCATAATCATATTGTGGTTTTGAGACACAAAGCCCCAAGAATTATGAGTCCTCATAAAGCCTAACTTATATGCTTACAGTTTCAGTCATAGTACTAGTTCCTACTATGGTTACCAGTTAGTGCATACTATGAGCATGTTTTGTTGCATAAATGTCAACTGAGCCCCCCACCCCCCAACTCATGGTATGGCCAGCACCACAACGTGTGGTAAAAAGTAGAGCTCTGTGAATAGCAAAATTTTGGGTGCGAAGCGAATTCAAATATAAAGTTTGAATGTGAATCGGATCGAATATTTTTCGAATAGTTGTTTAATAATTTTTGAATACTTCGAAGTGAAATTACAGAAAAAAAGTTGCAGGGGATTCCAAAGCACATTCTTATGAGATAGAAACATGGAAGTGTTTATTTTGGCTAGGTTGATGAAGCACTGGAGGTATGTTGTTCCCTAGTTGTTTCATCAAGGATGAGGCAATGAAGAGGTCGAATTGTATTTATTTACTTGATTGGGTGCTACCAAGGTGGTTTCACAACACTTCACACGTGAAAGGAAAAGATGCTAATTCCTCAGCCTCTCCTACTCTTTTTGACTTCTATGGAAGCCCAACTGATGTCGTGTACATGAGCACGCTCCCTTCCAGTCCG
The DNA here is from genome assembly GCA_030522465.1 of Rhipicephalus appendiculatus. NCBI lineage: Eukaryota > Metazoa > Arthropoda > Arachnida > Ixodida > Ixodidae > Rhipicephalus > Rhipicephalus appendiculatus. The sequence goes on from JALIZH010021504.1 coordinate 41,983, forward strand.
AAGTTCCTAATCTGGCTCATAGACGTCGACATAAAAGAACATCTGAAATTTCGGGTGCTAAAAATCTTTGGCGTCTGATTTCTTGGACTTGGTGCCCCAATTTCAGGTTCAGAACAGCATTAATTAAACCCCCACCTCAGCTGCGTCTATTGTCTTCGTGTTGGAACGAGCGTTTTCTTGAGTCAATTAATTTGCGAAGGTAGTGCCTAATTTCTTGCTTATAACCCGCAGAAAAATAATGTATATTTGCAGCGAAAGTAAAAAAAAAAAACTCAAATTCTTGCTTGTAAAGCTAGCATCACGGCAGTGCTGTGCAGCTATGCAAGGAAGCTAGCCTTGCGGCAATATGCGGAGATCATTTAAGCGAATCGTTGTAAAGAGTGAGGGTTATATGCAAAAAAAATATGGTAGAAAAAAAAAACATCTGCCACAATGCACATGTGTAATGTGGTGAAGCATATTCAAAATTTGAATGGTCCACAGCTAATCTAGACGTTGACCATATTTGTTTTCGGGAAGTTCGAATACTTCGAATAGTAAAAGTCCGGTGCGAATTGAATGGAATAGCAAACACTATTAGAAAATTATTCGAAATTTTGAGTATTCGCACACCCCTAGTAAAAAGTCTATGCCTACCATGTGGCTACAATTACTTACCGGTACCATTTTATTCACTAGCCCTACTCATGTGGCCTTTCCTTTTTGGGTTTGAAAACAACAAAAGAAAAAATTTGTCACTACCATAATACGCTTCATCAAAATGACAAATGAGGCCCTCTGCAAAGGGGCAGGCATTCATTATATTCACCTGGAAAATTTGTGTTGTTATTTTCAAGTGTTTCTAGCAAGCATCTATGGATGCACATCCATGTTTTTTGCAAAAGAACTTCTGATAACACAATTACAGCGCTCAGACATTTTTCTTACGGCCGTAACATTGGTGCTCACTGGCTTTGAAGTAAATCTGCAGAATATTTCTGCACTTTGAATATATAGAAAACTGATCTCTCGTTCAAGCAGAAGCACTTGTACTTTTAGCCTTTTCCACTGCCTAAATTTTTTGTTTGTATAACCCTCAGCTAACACACTTGCACTTTTTTCTAAATATTGTCTAATATACAATTGTTCCTCAGTGCCAGCAACTAATGATCACATGTTAAACAAGGAATGTTGCTTGAGCCAAAATGCCTGAAGCACTTATCTTGATCAGGGCAGCAACTGAACAGGTCCCATTGTCGCACATTCCTAGTTCAATGATTTCTCATTGCAAGCCTCCATGTTGCCCAGATGTCAAGTAAAGGACTTATGTGTATATTTCTTTTGCAGGTACCAGGAAAGGTGTTTCCACATCCAACATTGCTCTACAGTGGTGGAAACCCCATTTGCTCGAATGCCATGTGTGTGACGTGTGAAAATGTCAGTGTTGATGTACTGGATTTCACTTCAGGGCTGTCGCTGCTTTTTTCCATGTATTGGGCGTATAACATTGAGTATGTGCCATCTGCTAAAGGTACGCTCTCCCTTCTTGAGCAGCTAATGGGGATTCGAGGTTCCAAATTGAGCACGAGAGTGCTAAAAGTGCTGACTACCTTGAAAGCACGAGCAGCCACTAATAAGCCTAGCACAAGTGCTGTGCAACCAGACTGCACTGAACAAAGTGCTAATTCACCCTAAGGTGACGTGAGATTTAAAAGGCGCTAGGGCATGTATACACTCAGTGGTCAAGAGCATCACTGTTTTACGAAGTCCCTGCCTCGTTTCAAGTATAGTCTGGCATTTTTTTCTTTCTTTTTTTTTTTCGCGAAAAAAAAACTGATTCTCTGGAATGCTCTTTTTTTTTTTTTAATACACATCTCAACTGTGCATTTGTTTTGTTCATTAGTTGTATAATGCACCAACTTGTGTTCACAAGGTTTGTTTCTGCCAATTCCTGAAGTGCTCGTTGCTGCGCTGATGTGTTTCTCTGTTTTGAAACAAACAAGCAGTTTTGTGATATTTATTTTAATGAATACTCACACCTAGTCAAACATAAACTAGTCTCAAAATTTTGCTGTACTTTGATGACTTTTTAGAGGTAACTGTTGACATAAAGTGTAGCAGCTCATGGGATGCTGTTTCTGTAGAGTATATACAGGGCATCTCCTTTTAAAGTTTCTCGGTGGTTTTATTGCTTTTGTATACTGTTATGTGGCCACATTCTTAACTAAACCACTATAAATGTTGTGATAGCTGTCTGGTGAGCGCTAGTCAGAAGTTATTTAATGTTACTATATAATTCTCACTGAATGGCACTGTGATGTATGCATATTCTTTGTTTAATAAAACTTTTACTCTTTCCTAAATAAATGTTGTTTGTGCTTTCAGATATGTACGGCAGCAAACGTAATTAGTCACAGACATGGCGGTGGTGCTTAAGTCATTAAGTGGTGAGACAAGTCTTTTTTGTGAAATTGGGATGAAAGGACTTACAACACGTTGCACTACTGGAGCATTTTGTGATGCTTCTTCGAGCTGCACAAGATTTCTGTGCAGCAACAACTTTCCATTTTTTTATACAAATGTTCTTTCGATTGGCACTAGTATTCTATGCCAGCCTTATGTTATTAAAAATTATCAATTGATTATTTAAACATGAGCATTTAAAAAACTGTTCGGTCTGTTAATATGTGCATACCTTCAATAGCATGTTCACTAAGGGAGTATTTTTATAATGAGAAACAACTTAGCATTGTTTAAATTGCACCTGTACAACACAAAATGTCTACCGGGTGTTACAACTATAGCAAATGTGCAAGGTTGTCCATTGATTCCAATTCAGCAAAACACTGCTGTCTTCTGTTTATTCCTGGCCAACTTGAATGCTGGATTTTATTCACATTGATACAAACGTGTTCTGTTTTTTGGAGATTGCTACAGTGTTGCTCTCACATATATATTTGTTTACCTGTTAAATGCTCGAGGCCCGTGTGGGCTTAGATTTAGGTGCACATTAAAGAACCCCCAGGTGGTCGGGAAATTTTCAAAGCCATCCACTACGGTGTCGAATCTCACAAGGCGTGGTATCTGCCAAATTATTTATTTTAGGTGACCGGTGGAAATTTATGTAGGACTTTTTCAGCTTTTTTATATGCATTTTTGTGTCGTGTGGCAGTGGTTTTAGTGGCCAAAAAAAGATGTCTAGTGGACCACTGTGGGGCATCTGTAATGCTAATTAATGTCAAGCAACGAAGTTTTTCAAGCACACTAGCTGCCTCACATAGGAGCAATTTGACTACCCTAGGGGTGCCTCGGGGAAGAAGGTCCCACTGGGTACCAAAAGGTAGTCGGAGAAACTCTGCATGAGAGTCGTGCGTACCACCAC